>JAMXBB010000002.1:12698819-12863977 GCA_024138015.1 Lumnitzera littorea
ACCCTTTCACCGGGGGGGGTTAAGGATCTTCCTTGTCCATGCTAGTCACGGTGGAGTTGGTAAATGATCATGTTGTACTTTTCTTTATGATGACTGTTTCTTTGATTCCTTACAAGCAAGAAATTAACCAAGGAGATACCTTATCCATCGACATCCAAGTTGCTAAGGCAATGCCATACCAAGTCGAAGCCAACCATTAAAGCATCCAACCCCAAGGGCAAGGTTATAGGGTCGAGGTTAGGTACGAGAGAAACAAATAGGGTTGAGCTAGCTACTCTGTCCTAAGGGATTCCTTTTGTTGGTCTTCCCTTAAGGCCGCTGGCTACTAATTCGGTGAGTACGGTTCTTCCCTCTACCGATTCTATCCTTACCTCTATGCCCATAATTGTGGAGAATGAACTTATTGGTGATGAGAAGCTGAACGTAGTGATGCTTACCCCCTCTGACGAAGGTGAAGAGGGGTTGGCTGAGATCAATGCCTCGATTGAGATAGCCGGATAGAAGAGGAAGGCCCCCAAAAACCTCTAGGGACGAAGCCCTTGAGGTGAAGAAGAAGAAGAACACGAGGAAGGCACCTATCAGTCGAGGTGAACTGGTGTAAGACCCACAATCAAGTATTCGGGATTCAGTTCGTAGAATTTAAGGCAACCAAGCAAATTGTCTGATCCAACCTAAATTTACGACAAAACTAGAATTATTAACAAAAGTAACCTCATAAGTTTGAATTTAAGAAAATAAGTAATAAAATAAGAAAATATAAAATTACCAAATTTTAAGTATATTACTTAATATTTATCCGAAATATGTAAAATGCATTTCGATAACTAATAAATCGCTAAAAATAAATTATATACATACTAAAAATCATAAAATAACTTAAATAATATTTAGAAGTATTTATTTATACTATATATGTATTTACATGTAGGTAGAAATATACGTAATTACTTAAAATATATGAAATATGTTAAAATAAGGTTAATTAATTAAAAAAAATCATAAATAATTAAGGAAAAATCAGGAAATATGAGGAAATGTCCAAAAGTGAGGCATGGCAATCTGGAATTGAAGAAATAAAAACAGTCAATTAAATTACAACAAATTTATAGTAAGAAAAAGAAAAGATAAGACAATTATCTAATTAATTTAATACACTATAATTTTTCTAGAGCTCTATAAATACCCAAAAAATTTACAGAAGCTCATTTAGTTAGTTTGAAGTGTGAGAAAAATAAAGAGAACCAAAATATTGAAGGTTAGGGTTATTTACAAAAAAATTACAAAAATTTGTGCAATTAAGGCCCTAGAAGAGATCCCCAACCAAACGAGCATCTGAGAGTAGACGGCTACCACCACCACATGGTGGTAGCAGCACCTAGATTGGTCGACAAGACCTTGGTGGCCAGAGCCACCAGTTCTTGTGAGTTAAAATTTTCCCTTAACTTTATATATTTTGTTAAAAATATTATATGTGTTTGGAAAATTGTGAAATTTGATATTTTGGGCTTTTTACGTATTTAGATTTAGGAAAAATTTTCATTTTGATGATTTTATATTTAGAAATATACTATCCTTAAGAAATTGAGTAAACCCAAGTTTTATTTGAATTAGAAATAAATGACCTTAGGAGTGTCATGTTGAGTTTAAAATTTTTGTGTATACTATTTAGGGGTTATAGAACAGTGCTGTGAAGCTCTTTTTCAAAAATGAATTTTTAAAATTTTTAGATAATTTTTAGGCCTTAAAATGATGTGTAAAATTAGTAATTTTGGGTTAATTAGATAATTAAATAGACAATTACCGATTTAGTATATAATTATATGTTTTAGGATGTTGAAATCTGATAAAGTATGATATTTATAACATTTAAGGTGTTAGATGTAATTATTAAGGTATTATATAGTATATATGTAATAGGTAAAAATAGTCTATTTTAAGTTAATTTTATAAATTAGGGTAAGTAGAAGTAAAAGCTGATTTAATATGAATTTATATATTTTGAGATGTTAATTGATATTGAAAAATAATATTTGGAGTCATAGAAAATATTATATGTGTATTATATATATAATAAGTAATAATACATAATATGCAAAAATTGGAAATATAATAAATAGAAAATGTTAGAATAAAAATTGATATTATACTAATAATAGGAATATATATAAAATTTGGTAAGAGACTTAAATTTAGGTAATCATATGAAAAATGTAAAATTTTCTCACATCGAAAGTAAGTTTAGTATACTAATAAAGATTTAAGTGCACTCGGTAAAACAAAATACCGATTTAGAACTAAAAGTGATAATTATGATACTTGAGCCTAATGCGATGAATTTCACATTTGTGTTCAAATTGCATTTTTAGGCTTTACGTATAATATCCTTAATTGGAACCGCTTTAGAACCTAAATCAAAACCATATTCGAAAACCAAACCCTAAACTAACCTAAGATAAATTGATAATAACTATTATGTATATGGGAAGAATTAGGTTAAATCATAACCTAGAGTATATATACATACACATATCATCAAGATATAAATATTAAAGATGCATTTATATTATATATTATAGGATACATGAAGACGAGTTGACCTGTGGTTGGTTGAGTAAGCGACCAAGGATACCATGTAAGTTGGGATTAATACGTTGTTATATTTTGGAGTACTAATTTGTAGTACTCGGAGGCTTAAGTTATATTTGATTATGCTTATTAGATAGTTGGTTATATGCATGTGCTTATTCTGAGCTACTAATTATGATGCTAATTTGTTGTCTGACTTATGTTTGTATGATTTGTATGGAACGATTAATCACCCTAAACTGGATTTAATCAAATATATGACTTGTAATCATAAATCGAACATACATAGCAACCTATTAGGGGAACATTAGGATTCTCCGACTAACTATTGACCCCTTCAAAAGGGATTGTGCTAGATGGCATAATTGGTCCCTTCTTCATCCTTAGTCAAACTAAGTGATAGGAGAAGAGGTTGCGGCAAAGGTGAAGTTAATGGTTCGAAGGTAGTCGCAGGAAGAGTGGTGTCTCCATTGCACAAGTTTAGGTTTGGTCATGAGCTGTTGCATTAACGAAAACTCCTTAACTTAGATTAGAGTGGGTATAATTTCTCTAATCTCATGATGGACCGAACAATATCATGTAATGGCATTTGCTCGAACATACATTGCACCTAATAATTTGATTGATAACCTTGTTTGTAATTGCTGTATGGTTTAAGTCTCCACCCCAACTTACTGAGCTGTGATTACTTACATCACTATAAACTTTGTTATAGATGCTAGCTAGGAAGTGGATTATAATTACCCTAAAGCTTGTAACTGCTGGATCCTGGGAGAGTGAGTATAATAACCTAAGGATTAATTATACTTTCAAGTTTGGATTATATCCTTACAATTTTTAGTAATAATTTATGTATTATCCTAGTAGATTATGTTTAGGCTATTTAATCTTGTAATATCTTAGAATAACTTAGAGTAAACATGTATTCTTTATAATGTCATAGATAAATAACATGTCTATATATAAATTGTTTACTTCAAAGCGAGTTAGTCATAGACGTCTTATGTAGATCAAAGCGTGACAACTAGTACTACTGGCCCTTAGGTCATTCGTACAGGTGCGCCAATGAGCTTTGGGATGATTTCTATGAAGTCATGAATAAGTTCTAGTATATGGGGATAACATTAGACTTGTTCAAGAATGCACTATAGGAGTCTCGAAATGAGGAGCTGTACCTTTAGAAGGTTAAGTCTGAGACCATGAGGGTTAGCAAGAAGCTCCTAAGGCCGAAATGGGAGGTTCGTGGTAACAACATAACATTATGCATCCAGGCTCTCAACCTCTAAGCCTCGATGAGATCATATACCCCTGGCAACTAAGCCACCCTCGAAGACTTGTCGAGGATGGGAAGGGGTACTCCTATGGAGATGGTAGGTCATTTAAACTCACTCATTCAACAGGTAAGTCTTTGTTTCTTTAAATTGATGTGTTTCCTTGTTGACATTGATTTAATCTCAGTTTGTGCATTTCTTTGCAAGACCATGGCTAGGTATTGCTCCAGTTTAGTAACTACAACACACTACTAAATAAGGTAAAGGGATTTCCTGAGGTGGTGCTTAGTGTACAAAAGGGCTTGAAGGAGGCAAAGTCCTCCTCTAATAAATATTTGGAAAAGTTTAGCAAGGTTAATTGGCACCTACACCGCTCTTATGTGTAGATGACTATGCTTAAAGTGAAGTTGCAAAAGGTTTAACAAGGGTGAGCCAATGCTGAGAAGAATGCCAAGCAAGTTGATGAACTCAAGACTCAACTAAATGATGAGCAGAGGACTAAGGCTCAACTCTCTCAGAAGCTAGATGAAGAGAGGAGAGCCTAGGAAGAGCTTAAAAAAGAAAATGTTGAGCTGGAGACAGAGGTTTCTAGGCTAAAGGTCGAGCTGGCGATAAAGGTGTCTAAATGTGATAGAGCTTACACAATACGTTGGAGTTGGCCGGTCGAACAATGGGGTTGAAGCAAAATATCCAGGAGCTCCAAAGAGAGGCCTCGGAGATGAAGGAGATCATCTCCAAATTAGAAAGTGGGGGAGTACTTAGTGAGGCCACTTCCAACAAGGCCGATGGGAATCGGGCTACTGGACCTCTGACCTGCAGCCAAGCTCGAGGATTAAAGGGGCTAGCACGACGAATTCTTCTATTCTAACCAACCCGTATCGAGGCTGAGTACTTCCCTGTTGAGGCCGAGTACTTCCCTACGGAGTTACCCTTCATACCGAGCCGTATGACTACCCATTTTTCTATAATATGCCAAATTGAGGATTATTTACTAGCGTTGAGCCAAACAATTACTCAGCATCTTCCTTACTAAAAAGCCGAGAGAGAGACTCCGGACTAATTAAGCCATCCTTGCTCAGACAAACCATCTGTCCGTACATTTTGTTCGTATTTTCTAACAACTTCTCTAATGTAACATCGCTACGTATACAATATCATGTATGGAATTCGTTGCACCAATGATTGTTTTTCTTATATATTCATTTTTATCCTTTTATTACTTCCTTAGAACATGTCCTTTTTGTCTTTTCCTTTTTAAGCAAGTTGCCCTAACTTATAAGTATGAATACCCTTGTACTTGTAATAGAGATCAAATTATTCTTAATACATTTTTGAATACTTTTCTTCTTTGCATAAACATTACTTGTTTACTTTCAACATCACCCTTATCCTTTCCCATAGTAAGGTTAAGTGGTGAGTAACCTCACCAAATCAATTCGTACGTCATATCGAATTGCGTCATGAGTCCTCGAAAGTTCCATTGGTGCATCATATCCTTTGGAGCAGTTCGTAGGTTTTGCTTACTATTTCATTCTTCATTTTGCCATTTCGCACTTTCCCCATTAATCCTTTTTTTTTTCAGCTTTCTGCAAGCTTGGATCCATCCAACGACTGGCCCTGTTTATTCTTGGTCACGAATTGCAACAAAGGCCATCCATGACTTCTACAAGACAGAGTGGTGGTTGGTGGAGCTAGAGGACATCTTTATTGAGTACGCTCGATAAACGTAAAACAAGGTGTTTTCCCATCATCCTGAGCTCGACCTCAACTTCTTAGGTTGGCTAGATGCTCCAACTCATCGAGAGAGGAAGGTGGCCTAAGTAAGAGAAAGAGAAGCTAGTCGGGCAATTGTTGCGATCCAAGGCACCCCCTCTTCTACTAAGGATGGTCAAAACATTACTCCATCTACTTCTGCTTCGACAGCTAAATAAGAGATCACTCTTGAGAGCACTTCCTAAGATAATTAGGGTCAGGGTGATACTCCTGCTGCTGACCCAAGCCCGCAAGTTTTAACTTCTCCCTCTGTAACCTTAGGCCAGTCATCTTAAGAATAGGGGCCATTAGTGGATCAACCCTTCAAATAGATTGAAGTGTTGGACTTTTCAAAGCTTTTGGAGTTTGCTGATCCAAGACAATAAGTAGTTGTATCCCTTCCTTTCTTTTTGTACAACAGGTCGGGATGCCGACCTTAATGCTGTAAATCACTTTTCAGTAATAGAATTTGAATTTCTTCATTCAATATACTTATTTTTCTTTTCATACTTTGAATCTTGTCAGTACTTTATACTTTTTTGTTCAATTTGTTATGCTTGTTTGGTGGCATAGCTTGACACTTAGGTTAGTAGGAGTTCTTCAGCTGTATAAAGGGTGTTTTCCCTTACTAAGGTTACCTAAGGAGGGTCAGATTGATGGCATTCTGACCTGCCTGGTTAGTGGGAGCTCCTTAGTTGTGTAAGGGGTACTTCCCCTTACTAAGGTTACCTAAGAAGGTCAGGTCAGTAGCGTTCCGACGTGCCCAGTTAATGGGAGTTCATCGATTGTGTAAGGGGTGTTTTCTCTTTCTAAGGTTACTCGAAGGGGGGTCAGGTTAGTGGCGTTCTAACCTACCTAGTTAGTGGGAGTTCTTTGGTTAAGGGGTATTTCCCCTTACTGAGGTTACCCGAAGGAGGACAAGTCAATGGCGTTCCAACTTGCCTAGTCAGTAGAAGTTCCTCAATTATGTAAGAGGTGTTTCTCCTTAGTGAGGTTACCTAAGAGAAGTCATGTTAGTGGCATTCTAACCTACTTGGTCAGTAAGAGTTCCTCAGTTAAGCGGTGTTTCCCCTTACTAAAGTTGCTTGAAGGGAGGTCAGGTTGTTGGCGTTTCGACCAACTCAGTTAGTAGGTCCTTTAACCCCTTAGGGGTTGGGACTTAGTATGAGAGTAGGAGAATGAAAAGATAACCAACCAAAGATAATATACACAAGAAAAAGAACTTTCATTAATACTTTGTGAAATGATTTATAAGATGGCTATACATTAATCAAAATAGAGCTAAAGGCTATTGGCATTCTAAGTATACGGGATGAGCTTACCATCCAATCGTTCTAATCTGTAGGCTCCCTTCCCCAAGCTTTCTCTAACTTTGACTAGGTCCTCCCAATTAGGGGTAAACTTGCCTTGTCTTTCCTATGAGCCCGGTAGCTTCTTGTTTCTAGCAAACTAGGTCACCGACATTGAATTTTTTGTGTCTAACCTTTTGATCATAGTATCTAGCTACTCCATGCTAATAAGCAATTACTCAAGTTGAAGTGAGATCTCTAATCTCTTTTGTAGTGTCAACACTGGCATGTAGTAAGGACTCGTTTAGCATAACATTAAAACTTTGAGTCTAGATGTTAGGAAGCTTTAGCTTGATGGGGATGATTGCCTCCAACCTAAATGCTAGGTGAAAAGGGGTTTTGCCTGTAGATGTGCGATAGGTGGTCCTATATCCCCACAAAATATTAGGCAACTCGTTTACCTAAGCACTCCAAGCTTAATCTACTCTTTTCTTCAAGCTTTTGAGAATGACCCGATTAGCTGCTTCAACCTAATCATTGAACTACAAATGGGAAACCAACATAAAGTGTGGCATGATGTGGTGCTCAGTGTAGAACTCTTTGAACTTAGAGTTATTAAACCGACGCCCATTGTCCATAATGAAGGTGTAGGGGACCTCAAATCTAGAAAGGATGTTCCTTACAAATGACTTAATGCTCTTCTTAGTAATCTTACTCATAGCTTCAGCCCTGACTCACTTAGTAAAATAATTGATAACTACAATGATAAACTGCCTACCTCCTGAGGCCTTGGGGAAGGGACCAAGAATGTTAATACCCTACTAAGCAAACGGCCACAGACTAGTCAGAAGTTAGAGATATGGGCTATGACCTTGGCATCTTATTTCATGGTAGGCCAATAATATCTGAGTCGTAAAGCTTAGATGAAGAGGGCTTAGGATTGAATGTGGTTATTGCATACTCCAGCATATGGCTCTTCTATGACATGCAAGCCTTTGTCTTCTTGAAGGCATCTAAGCAAGGGAAGGTTGACCTTCCTACTGTATAGGATACCATCGACTAACATGTAGTTGGCTGTATCGATTAACATGTAGTTGGCAGTATAATATCTTAACTTCTTTACTTCCTTCCTATCCTTTAGGAGCGTGCCCTACTCCAAGTAACTTCAGATGGGATCCATCCAACTCGATTTTGATGGGGCTACTGTAAGTTCTAATACTTCAATTGAACCTAAAGTTATGCTCTTCTCTAGTAAGTACTCTATGAAAATCTTTATGTCCTTCACCTCGGGCTTCTGTATCCCTATAGAGGCGAGCTTAGACAGCCAATCTACAGTTGATTTTTTAGTTCAAAGGACCTTTGTAATAGTCCACAAAAGAAACTCAGCTAAAAGACTCCTCACTTAATCCAAGTACCTTGCTATAGTGTCGTCCCTAGCATTAGATTCACCTCGAACTTGCTAAAAGACAAGCATTGAGTTCGTGAAGACTTATAGGTGTACGGTGCCTAGTGCCAATTTCCTTAGCTAGCTTGAGACCGACTATTAGGGCCTAAAATTCAGATTCGTTATTGCTGGTGTCGAACCTGAATTTGAGGGCGTAGCAAACTGTGATCTTATGCAATTTGATCAGTATGAGACCCATACCTCTACCCCCCCTTGAGTTAGATGATCCATTAACATGAGGAGTCTACACTGACTTGTCATCTCCTAATGGTGCTTCCTCCTCTCTTGTATATTCAACTATAAAGTTAGCTAGCACTTGTGCTTTATGAGCCGTTTGTAGTTAAGATTGGATTCCATATGCGCTTAGCTCCATCACATACTTCACCATCCATCCACACGTGTCTGACTTTTATAGCATCGTATGTAATGGTTAGTCTGTAAGTATAATAATCCGGTGTGTTTAAAAGTAAGGCCTAAGCCAATGTACTAAGATGATGATGGTTAAGGAAAATTTCTAAACTTTAGTGTACTTGACCTCAAGCCCTTACAATATGTGGCTAACGTAGTATATGGGCTGCACTTTCTCCCTTCTACTCTAAATAGTATAAAAGAGAGTGCACAGTCGCTAACGGCTAGATACAAATATAAGTCCTCCCTTGGAACAGGCTTAGAGAGGATTGAAGGGTATGCGAAGAAGTCTTACAACTGCTTAAAGGCTATTGTACACTAAGGAGTCCATTTAAAATCCTTAAGATTCTTGAGGATTTTGAAGAACTCAGTACATCTATCTACACTCTTGGAGATAAATCTGCTTAGTGTGGCTACCATGCCAGTGAGCTTCTATACGTCTCGGA
Source organism: Lumnitzera littorea (assembly GCA_024138015.1). NCBI lineage: Eukaryota > Viridiplantae > Streptophyta > Magnoliopsida > Myrtales > Combretaceae > Lumnitzera > Lumnitzera littorea. The sequence goes on from JAMXBB010000002.1 coordinate 12,708,016, forward strand.
TCGTAGAGGGGGGTTTCATGTCCTTCATAGCCTGTATATTTTCAAGGTTAGCCTCAATTCCTATCTGAGTTACTAGGAAGCCAAGAAATTTATCAAAACTAACCCTAAACACACAATTTTGGGGGTTCATTTTCATGTCGTGCTTCCTCATCTGATCGAAGGCTTCCTATAGGTCCTTGACGTTATATTCAGGTTGCTTGCTCTTGACAATCAAGTCCTTGTCACCATACATTGATATATTGCCCCGGCATTTTTTAGGTTAAAGGGCATAATTGTATAGCAGTACATACCAAAGTCGGTAACAAAAGAGGGATGGACTTCATCCTTCAAGTCCATCTTTATCTGATTGTAGCCCGAAAAGGCATCCATGAAGCTGAGCAAAGAGTATCTTAATGTGGAGTCAACTAGCTGGTTGATCCTAAGGATAGGGAAGCAATCTTTCGGGTAGGCTTTGTTAAGGTTAATATAATTGACACACATATGCCACTTCCCAAACTTCTTCTTGACCAGTACTACAATTTCCATTCAAGTTGGGTACTTCTCTTCTCTAATGAAGCTAACCTTAAACAGCTTCTGCACTTCTTCCTCTACTGTGGCCTGTCTTTCTGACACAAAATGTCTCTTCTTCTATTTGACAGGCTATGCACTGGGGTAGACATTAAGGTTATAGGTTGCCAGGTTAGGGGATATCCCAGGCATGTCTAATGCTAACTAGGCAAACCTATCTAAATAAGCTCATAGGAGGGCAACAATCTATTCCTTCAGCTTGGAAGGGGTTTCGATCTTAACCTTGGTAATTTGGTTAGGTGAAGCGCTAATCTATACCTCCTCTGTCTTTTCATTCGACTCGCCTTTCTCAATCGGTTTCTCTTACGAGCCGATCTTTAGAGCAAATACTCCATCTGCTTTGGTGGCCTTTACATAGAGCTTTTGGGAGAGCTTCTGGTTGCATCTACAATTCCCACCCTAGTGGGAGTTGGGAATTTGGCCTTCAGGTGGAGGGACGAAGTGATGACCCCAAATACGTTTAAGGTCGATTGTCCTATGAAAGCATTGTAGGGGGATGGATAGTCGACCACTATGAACTCTACTAATTGCCGAGTGACATTGTCGTCATTGCCAAGCTTCATGCCAAGGGTGATGATTCCCTTATCTCGGACAGTGCTCCTATTGAAGCTAATGAGGTTATGGTAATAGGGCTTTATCTTCACAGCAACTTGCTCCTCATCCATTGGTAGGTATGGAACTTAGTCCTCATCCTTTGGTAGGTATGCAATAAGAGAATGTCAATGGAGCTACCAGTGTCAACCATAATCTTAAAGACCTCAAAATTAGCAATGCTTGCCCTTATCGTAAAGGCGTCTTGATAAGGGGTGTCTACCCCTTCTAAGTCCTCATCAGATAACAATTTCGAAGTGTCTACCTCTTACCTCTCCTCTTTGATATCCTATACCTCTAACAAGGCATTAAACGAGCTGTTAGTGCTTAGTCGAATTCTTAGGTATAGCCCCCCAATGATTATATTAATCATGCCATTAGAGGCTTGGTCATTGTAGCGATCTTCATTCTGCTCTGCTCAAATGTCCTTGATTCATCACCTTTGAGGTGTCCTATCTTCATCATTATCGGAACAATCATCGTTCCTCTGTTAGGCTACGTACTCATCAAAGAAGCCCCTCTGATAGCATATTTTATTGTGTTTTTTAGTTAGAAGGATTTGTTCGTAGTGTAGCTGTGGTCGTCGTTGAACTAGAATTACTTATCCAAGTTTCGACGACTAAGGTTCCCCTTCATCTTAGGGGGCTTCTACAACAAGCCTCTATTTTGCACCTTGGCAAAAACCTATGTGATAGGTTAGTTCAGATTGGTATGATGGGTGCAGATGGGAGGGGGAAGTGGGTATTACTCAACTCGGCGCTTCTTACTACTCGGGCTTTCCCCCTTTGCTTTACTTGGTATGTTGCCACTAAGGCAGTCTTTTATGAACAATCTCTCCTTATCCTTCTTTCTTGCCAACCTTTTGTGGTCAACGTTGTGCTTGGCACAAATATTGTCCTCTTACTCCATATAGTTCTAGGCCTTATTCTAGAATTCAACTAGGGTCTTTGACTTACTCTTCACAAGTGATTAGAAGAAGTCTCTTGAAGGTCATATGTCGAACTGCGTAGTATGTATTACTATTCCCTCATCCAACTAAGGGATCTCGACTATAACATTATTAAACTAAGCCACATATTCATGCAAAGTCTTACCCTTACTTTGCCTTATCAAATATAAGGACAACATGTCCTTAGATGGGGGCTTGATAGCCTTAAAGTGAAAGCTAAACCTCCGTGCCAACTTGTTAAAGGAGTTGATAGAGTTCTTGGGCACGTAGTTACACCACATCCAAGCTGCTTTCCTTAAAGTTCTTGGGAAAGCCTTATATATGATGGTGTCCCCATGACCATGGAGGTTCGTGAGGGTACAGAAGTGAAGGAGGTGATCATCAAGGTCACCAATGCCTTCGTACTGGTCTAAGGTAGGAAGCTTTGCTATTTGGAGGTGGCACTTCATCCTAGACACCCCTAGTAAAGGGGGTTTTATTGCAAGCGACCAACTGAGCGTCGTCAATTACCTTACTCCCCTACTACTTAGAGAGTCTTCTTAAGATCGTGCAGAGCTCATTGAGAGCGACATTGTCCTTTAGATGAGCTCCGTGCACTGCAAAGTGTGCCGATGCTCCATGTGAGTCAGCCACCTACTTATTGCCAGCAAAGGTGTAGTCGTGGGTGGCAACAGACCACGCTAGTTGTTCTTATGCTAAGAGATCGAGTTGTTGGTCTTTAATATTCTCCTATTGCTGCTATTGGTTGTTTTGCTTAGTACAAGCATCAGAAGCCTCAAGTAGATGGGTTTAAGTGCTAGGCCTCTCAACGTTTTCAAGGCGAGCGCGAAGCAACCTGTTTCAAGCAACAAATTCCTTAAGTAGGTGCTTTGAGCACTCTAGATGTTGTTCAAGCGTTTTCTTAGGTAGGGGTTGGTTCTTAGCTAGTTGGTTGTTCACAAATTGATGGTTCTCTAGGTTGTCGATGTGAGATATGTTGGTGATCAAAGGTGGTGTTTAGGTGAGTGTTTAGGTAAGAGACTAGATTGTTTCCTATAGATGGCACCAAATGTTATCTTTGGATATTGGCTGATAGAGATTCAAATGAAATTGGGCTTCACGTAGCTAAATGAGCCTGCAAAATAGATAACAATGAGGGGCATTAGGATATTATCCAGTGTGGTCACTCCAATACTTAAATTAAACATATATATATGGAGAGTAGGAATACTCAAAAGTAATAAATAAGCTTAAGTATGCAAAGTATCAAGTAGTTTACCGTTGGATATTTTTATATGAATACATAAGTAAAGTCGGTAGTTGGAGAGGTGTTACTGATGAAAGCCTCATCTGCAAGTATTAGATAGTGAGGTCATGACATCCAACGTGTCCTACAAATGAGGAGATAATTATTGATTTAGTTATTCACTCTTATCTATTATTTTCTTCCAGTCAATAGCTTCTATAGTTAGATAGGCCATATGCTGGGCCTGAGGTGAAGTTGATCATAAGGATAGGAAGGCTAATTTAGAGAGACGCGACATATGCCACAAGCTTAATTAAGTCCTGAGGAGCCTATGCTTAAAAAGACTTTATCAACACGAATAAAAAATATATATATATATGATTTTCAATTAAATATGATTTATGTTATGGTTTACTTATAGTATAAATCAATCAAAGTAAATCAAAACGAGTCCTTAATGACTCGCTCATTTAGATATTTCTCATTCAATATAATCATTATAATTGGTAGTTTCGAAAATGCAAATCTGCTAGTGGTAGCCAGCCATTAGAAACTATATAGGGTAGATTTTATCTTCCTATCTAATAAAAACTGCCAAATATACATAATGTTTTTAATAAATATCTACTGATATTTGTCCATAAAAGCCATCTTATCAAAAGTGAAAGTACCACATAGGAACATTTTAGGCATAAATAAAATAAGTTAGTAATAAAATTACAATTTTCAATCAGATCAAAACACTTTGGAAAAAAAGAAGTAGATTAAAATAGTAATGAATATTATTTTGTTGAGTTGAATTTGGCTTGATCTTACGACTATATTATGTAAATATGCATAAAAGACGAAGTAATAGTCTTTTGGTTTTGAAAAGAGACCGTGACTATTTATTTAACGGTAATAAAAATTTTATGAAATAATTAATCCACAGACCAAATACGTCCTGTTTTGCAAGGAAAGAAAATCTATATTTCACTTGAAAGCTATCGAAATACTTGTTTAAGCTTTGAAATTTGAAAAGCCCTTGCTTTCTTAAGACTGTGTTTCTTCACTTCACTCGTTCACTTGTTAGTCCTTTCTTGCGCCATCAGAATAGTAGAAGGAAGTTAGGGAAAAAGAAGAAGAAGAAGAGGAATGTCAGGTGTCACGAGCCAAACTCCAGAGGGTGATAAGAAGCCGAACGACCAACCTGGCCAGATCAATCTCAAAGTCAAGGGTCAGGTCTGTGCATGGTTTTTTCTCCTCTTTTAAGTTTTTTCTCTACAGATTTTTGTTCCCACCATGTTTCACGTCCTTCGTTGCTTGAGTGACTTGTGTTTTGTCTTATTATCATCATCGTTTTGCCACCGATAATGCTAAAGTCTTGATCTTTTATCTAGAAACAGATTATGGTCCTTGTGTATGTTCGTGCATATAGTGATTTAAAAAGAATACATAAACTCAAGTTGTGTTTTATATAATAAATAATTCATCATAAAAAATACTAAAATTTTGATCTTTTTCCTAGAAAGAGAATATGGGATTCGTCTTTTGTTTTCATTTACTAGCAGAGAATATACCCAGAACCATGTGTTTTAAAAATATTTTAATATAATAGTTGCTTTAGTGCATTAGTGGAAAAATATGGATTTTTAAACATGTGATGGTGGGTGTGTTATTGTTTTATCACATGATTTGGGTACAGATAATACTATGGTTTTTGTGGTTTACTTGTAAACAGATTTCAATCCATGTCATTTTAGGTAGTTTTTTATGTACATGTTTCCACCATGATAAATGTGTAAGTTACTTTGGTAACTTTGTAGGATCTTGTCTTGTTTTAGTTACTTTGTTGACTTTGTGATCAATTTGTCTTTATTAAAATACATTTGTTGGACCTAAGTTCATATATTTCGACAGTCCGAGGGAGTAGACTGCTGAGCGTTCTCCCTAGCTACCACGAAAACAAGGGTTTCTTTTTCTTTTTTTTTTTTTTGACATATAAGAAAATGTAACCCATATACAGGGTCATATCATCTTGTGTGTGGATTTTGATGTCCTATATGAAGTGCATGTAGATATAGCTACACCTGCCTCTTGCTCTTGTCTCCAGATGTTTTATTGATGAATATGTCAATGCTTTTCACAAACGTGTGGTTTGTAATTATCTGCAGTTTTGGAAAGCAATTGTTGTGCGGAGATCATCCAACTCTAACAACTTCTTCGATTCTTATTATGACACATAGGAAAAGCATTTCATTCCAACACAAGACCCTTTCTATGTGTTGTAATAAGAATGCTATGAGCTGTTAGATCTGGATGGTCCCACGGCCACCCGACTTTTGCTTTGCATTTTTAGTTTATTTGTCACGTGCTAGGAATGTTAACAGTGTCTAGCAATTTTTGTTGGAAAATTGCAACTTTAGTTTTGTTAATTGTTATGGTGAAAGATTTAGGAGAATTATTTGGGGAAGATAAATTTGGTTGATTTTGAGTTTTTGGTTACTGTCTGATGTTGTATACGTGTAAATGATGTTCTGGGTAATGTTTGTAGCTATTCATGTTAGCTGCTCTACTGTATGCTAAGTTCATTTTCTTTGCCAAAATGAATCAAATTTGGTTGAATTGTGTATCCATTGTTTCACATTCAGATTTGATATGTTTCTAAATTGGTGTTACTACTAAAATTTCACATGTAGATTAGATATGAACGGAATATTTCTTTGTCCCTACTGTACTAAGCACAAATCACTGTAAAAATCTAGTTTGAACATAATTTGTTTTAACTCATAAAACGCTTCATGTTCCAAGCTGTTTCACGTCCTAGAATTATGTAATGTATGCTTTTAGAGGGATTAGGAGAGCGTGTATTTGAGCTGAATGCACTATTCCATCATGTTTCCCATATTTTGCAGGATGGAATCGAGGTTTTCTTCAAAATCAGGAAGACTACTCAACTAAAGAAACTCATGAATGCATACTGTGACAGACAATCTATTGACATTAGCACAATTGCCTTCTTATTCGATGGACGGCGTATTCTAGCAGAACAGACTCCGAGCGAGGTATCTCTCTCTCTCTCACAGCTTCCCTTTTTAAGCACTCATGGATACATGCCATTATCAGAAACAATAACTCCATCCTCTTTCTTTCTTCAGCTAGATATGGAAGATGGGGATGAGATTGATGCAATGCTGCATCAGACTGGCGGAGCATTTGCCTCACTGGGAAAATTTGTGTAAACTGTATCTCCAGTTAGATGTTGGATTATGCAGATTTAAGGTCCACCATAGTTTTTTTGTTATGCTATAGAGTGTCTTTTTGATGAAAGCCAAGAACTTGACAGCAATTAGGTCGTAGGAAGATATAAATAGTTCATGTTTGGCTTGCTTTCCTAGAATTGATGTCAATTGGGTTTAGTCCTGTTATGTTTTTGTTCAAACTGACATGACATGAATCTCCAATATCTATATTGCAAAGGATGGAAGTAAGTGGTCTTTGCCAAACTCATGCACCAATGTCATACATTTTGTGTTTTGAGACTTTGAGGTCTCTTCTCGTTAATGTGTAGAGACATCCTTTCTCGATTCATTTTTATAATCCTAGATTGTAAAATGAAGGAAAAGTGAAAGGAAAAAGGAAGAAAAATAGAACATAAACCTTAAACAAAAAGAAAGAGAGATTTAGTTTATATGCCATTTCACTAGAAAGCAATCAAAATGATTATCATATTTTCGTTAGGTAGAGGTTGAAATGATTATCATATTTTCTCTTTGCGGAATTTTGAGGGATTATTTAGTCCTTTTTATGATTGAAGCAAGTTATTGATCCAAAATTAGGGTGCATCATTATACAAGAGTGTGTGCGTGTGTGTATATATATTAAATCAGAATTTGAGTAACAAGGTTTCCCCAGCATAGCACATGTATATATAACAAGGTATCGATGGGAGAATAGAAATTTCAAAACGGTTTTTCTCAAGTTGACGTTGTCCTGCTATGTTTTGCGAAACACATGCCGCACAAGGCAGTTTTTGTTTCCTCTACCGAGCAAAACAAATGGCACACAACACCCAGTTTTTTTTTTTTTTTTCCTTTTCCTCTGCTGTATATTGCCATACTTTTCTTCTCTGGTGCTGTTTTTCGTTGTATCTGCTAACAGACACTCAAATGCAGTAAAAATGCATAATGACCTTTGGATGCCACCTGCCCTTGAACTAAAGACCAGCTATATATACCTAAGGCGGCAAAACATGTGCGAATTCATAACCCAGACACTAGCAATGCAAATAATGAACTTTGTGCAAACTGAAAGATCTAATCGTACCATGTTAAACCTAACTTCAGCAATTAATCGATCGAAACAACTATTTCGTAACTAATATTTACAATGTAAAAGAACCAAAATATATACAATGGATTAGACAAATCAGTGGAAAAAGCAATAAACGAATAAAGCTAAAGTCAGGAGTGTTAAGGAGAACTATTGGTACTTGGTAATATCTCAAGGGAGGGGAATGAAGCATCTCAGCGTGTTGAATGTTGAGAACAAAACTATCTACAAAAAAAGTTGCTCGTTAATCGTTGATTACGGCTGCCGAGACCAAAGATGTTCCTTCTCCTCCACTCTGAAGTTAGTGTGTTCCTAAAGCTTCTGTGCGACATAGCATTGCAGGATCAGAACTTTTGGATGTCTTGTGCTAAGGACCGTCCTCGTTAGCCAAACTTACAAAGCCTCTAACCTTATCGTAGGATTTGTGACTCCTAGGGATATGCCTCACAACTGCTTCGAACGATCTTTCCTTCTTTCCGTCTGCAACAAGGATAAACCCAAAAAAAAAAAATATATGGAATTAAATAGAGTATATCTAAAGTAACATAAATGGTGTGCAAGGACAGCACAACAGACAGCTAACAGGAAGAGAACCGAGAGAAAGAAAGTTCGTCTCCATTGCAGCTTAGAAATAAAAGCATGACAAGACTTGGTCATTTTGCATAAACTTACTTGGTCTCTAGTCGGACTCATAGACGAGCCACAAGGACCATAATCGGCATGCGGTGATCTCCAAGATGGACCACAAAGCCTTTTACAGTGATTGTATATGCTGCATAGGACAATATATCAGGTACGGTCAGTGGTAAGAAAGATGGAGGATATAAACGTGCACAATCTGCATTACGAAAACTGCAAAAGAAAACTGGAAAACCTAGATGTCCTTTCATGAATTAACCTAATCTCCAGAAAGTTTAATGAAAAAATGAATACTATAACTAATGTGTTGAGATAAAATGGTGTCATTACAGGAGTACAAGAAGACAAAATTTCAGGCTCACTGAGTAAGTTGCAATGAGTTTCGAAACTACTTTTATCATTTGTTAGAAGGAATTAGCACATTACCAAATTATCAGACAATTAAAAAGATAGCAGTCTATCAGCACCAAAGAAATGTTCCAGAAACAAGAAACAGTGTTCCATCACTTCTTCAAGAACAGGATAACTCTTTTGGTATATTCACAAACATGAACGTGTTCGTTCAGTATGTCAAGAAGTCCTAGCATGCACTTGGATATCAAATAGAAGACTGGGAGGTAGGTTCCTTAATGTAACATAAAAGTTATTGATTACACATCTAGGATCTTTACACAAAGAACCACAAACTCAGGTATGAAATGACATCATACCTGAGACGATGCCTGTTGCAGGCTGTGAAGAAGGCAACAAAACCATTTAGTATGCTTCTTACAGCACGGAAGACCTGAAAACAAAACAAAACACTTATAAGAAAACTGAAAGAATTTATTTTTACCACCGTTTAATAAATCATGGCTTCAAAAATTAAGAAACCTGGGAGAAAAGATCGTTCCAAAGCAAACGCCACTTTGAAACTTCATATGTGGTAGTTGTAACGCTTACTGCAGCATTTGAAGCAGAGGCCAAGCGGAAAATGCTGCTCAAAGACTGCCATAATCCCAATAGAGAACCACGTATTGAAGTCCAAAAAAAAGCAACTGTGTTCGATAAGCCAAGGACAACTCGGATGGGAAGGTAGAGAATTTCCCAAAGCATCCAGAAGGCAGGACATAAGATTGAGGTTCCTGCAAAACATTGTATAAATAGTTGAACACAATAACCTACTAAGAATATGTATCTAGACAGGGATATCAGTTTAAATCTAGCAATTACAACCTACCTATCGACCAGATTGCTGAAAGTAAGAAATATAATGGCTGCAACAACAATTCTACTAGGTCTCCCACTATACTGCAAGATGATCCAATAACAAACCAAACAACAGAGAAGCAGCCACCAACCAATCCAGAACACAAATTCCACAATGGTAGAAGAAACTCAAATATATCCAAGAGGGGCTCGACAAATGGTTGAGTGAGAATGGAAAGACAGGAGCGAGTGGTACGTGACATCATGAGAAACCACTGGAGAGCCTTCTGAACATTGTGAAGAAAGAGCATTGTTCCCAAATACTTGATCCGTGATACCATCTCCCATGTCTCTATCCAATTGATAAGAGGACCACATAAGTGGGCTGCAGTTGCCTTAAGCACCGGCACATTTTTGTACAGATCATAGAATCCAATGAGAACTGTGATAACTGAGATGACCACATACAGAGTTCTAGCAAGAGGGCACATCCATGGGCGATAGATATGACAGAATCCAGGATATGACTGAAGGAATAAAACCCAAGATGGAAGTCCAGCCTCCAATAAAGTAAGCAATCTCAGATCCAACATTATTATTTGCCTTAATGCAAAGGGAAGGTCACGATCATTAAACCTAAACCATATCAAAACATCCTTATATTGAAAACTATCAACTCCATTCTCGGTATCACTTGTGCAAGGGGTATCAGAGTCATTAGATGAATCTTCACTTTCATAAATTTCCTCTTCTAAAGGAAAATCTGCTTCAGCGCCAGAACCAATGGATTTATTTACTCTCCTTCGCTTTAGTGGGGGTGTGGACGGTAAACTTTTCTTGCTTTCCTTGTTTAAGGAACTTGGAGAACCGCTGCAACTATTACTGGCAAAACAAGGAGATATATCATCAGCAGACAGAAAACCATCAAACATATCCTGAGTGTCATCCACTGGGAATTCTGTTTGAGCATCATAAAAAACGTCTTCTGCAGAAAGAATGTGAGAGAAGCAGGAGTAAGAAAACGGTAGCACGCTTTAAAATGAAGACATAAATTAAAGATTCCATCATGGAAGGAATATTAGAGCACAATCCTTGTCAATGAAGAAGGCCATATAACAAAATGAAAAAAGCAATTAAAAGTGCTGAAGAGTTCCAAAATATTTCCTCAAGATACACAAGGTAAATTATTGAGGGGAAAAGAAATGTACCGACAATACTATCCAGATGCTCCCCTAAAACCTGCTGCTCGGCAAGCGTTCCTGAAAACCATGACAGCATGCATCTTACAGCTTGAGGTATGCTATCAAATTCCCACCTTCTCATGACCTTCGTCTCTATTGCCAGAGATGTATCAGTCTGCAAAGACAGAAATTTCATCAAGCATAAAGCTTCAAATGGACGACAGAAGGTAAATAGATGGACAGGTAACGATACCTGAAGCTCATTCACATAATTTATACCTCGAACATTGTCCCATTCCACTTCAAATACAATAAATCCATACAATGTCCTGTGCAACCCGCTGCTAAAGAAAAATGAGTTGCGCAGTTTCTTCACAGGATGGAAAACCCTCTTTTGAGACAAAGTTGCAGAGTTGATCAATGAAAACCATTTCTCAAACTTCTTCCTTTCACTATTGTCAGTCTTAGGACGAGCTTTTTTCCCCTTCATTTTCCTCCTTGCTTTAGTATTTGCAAAAGGAGAGAGCCTAGACTGTCGACAGAATAGTGTCCAATAACTTAACAAACATTATTGGTCTACTACAAAACATCAATAAAATTACAAAACTCCAAGTTGCAGGGTTTGGCAAACCTTCGTAACCATTAATTGCCATAGCTGTGCTGGCCTTGATTTTAATTTTCTCAACCACGGCCGATTATCCACCAATATGTACATCTTTTTACTTTCATAAGCCAGAAAGAGGCTAAGATCGGAAAGGTAAGATTGCAAGTCTCTGCAATTTGCCAAACAAAAAGAAATGGATGAGCCAAACAACAATTAGAAGAAAAAATGGCCTGAGTTCAATCACAGTTGGTGACAAAGCTTGACCAGCCTAAGATAGCCAAGGACTCCGATTAAATTAAAACTCGATACATGCAGCAATACAATTCCAGTGAGCCAGTCCTAGTCCACATCAAAGAAGTGAAGAAAAGAAACTTGCATACGCACAAGATCAGCCAGATTATAATAGAGCATCACCACTGTTAGGTAGTTCAGGTCACTAGGCAACTACATAGTAGCTTCTGTGCAGTTGAATTGACCTTCTCATGCATTTGACAAAAAAACAAAAAACTTTTTAACTAAAATTCTGAAACGGTAAACTACCTAAATTACATGAGACTACGAAACCACATCCATAAATCCAAAAACATGTGATAAACTCCTAGTTCTATTTTCTTTTTCTTTTTCTTTTTTTAATATGGGACCAAGCCTAGTTCATTTCACACAGTTTTATGTTAGTCGAACTAGATTATATGAAGGTATTATGTAAATTTGTCTTGCATTCCATTTTTAAATATTTCCTTATTGATGCAATATTAAAAAAACCCCCAGATGGGTTGCTGTTTATCATAATGCAATCTATTCTGGACCATTTTTACTCGCAATTCAGTGTCCAAAATTTACAAGTTTCTCTCTTTACATCTTTAACTTTCGGAAATAATTAAATTTCTAAATGTTGCTGTTGCCAAGCCCTGAATTGAACCCCAGATTTCACTACAATATATTTGTACATTTATGTTCCTACCCACCGATCATGATCACATGAATCAGCAAAAAATTAACAAACTTTATAACAATCAAGAGCACATAATACGAGGCTAATTACATTAAGAAACATACCCAATTTGCAAACTTGTAAGAGGGAACACGTGTCTGTCTATATCTGCTTTCCCCATGAATACTAATAATACGCCTTAAATCAAAAAAATCCTCTGCAAAACAGAATGTATAAAGATACCCAATTAAGAAAACTTATAAGAATCAAGAAAGATTACAACTTTAAATACGAATTTGTTTTAGAATGACCTGGATCAGTGAAATTCCATGAACAATTTAAGAATAACAACAGAAAGAAGACGAAGAAGAAGAAGAAGGAGAAGTTGCCACCGAACTTCATGAACAGAGGAGGGAGAAAAAGAGAGTCCACGCTGGACAAATCCGATAATTCGATGGAGAAAAAAAAAAAGGATAATACGAACGATCCTGTCTTTTCTTTTCTTTTCTAATTTCTTCTCCTTAATCACCAAGAAAAGAACTAGTGTATACGTATTTATACGTACATTTATACGTGTATATGTATGTGTATATATATTTGTTTGAATTGGAGCTGAAATTGGGATCTTGATGGGTTGCTTGGATTCGAACACGCGAAGCTGGGAACAGAGACACACACGCACACACAGAGAGGGGGAGAAGCAGGTTGCGTTAGTTTTGGTTATGAGGGTATATTAGGTAATTTCACATGATGCCGTGTTGTGCGTGTCGGATCTCTGAAATCTTACGTGTTTGGTTTCCTGTTTTTTCTGGATGACGCAATTGAGCGGGTGAGAGGGAGAGAGAGAGAGAGAGAGAGTAGGGAGTTTCGTGTGAACGGGAAAAATGAAGATGCTCGTAGAAGGATGATTCGTTTATCGGCTTCTGTTCTGATGAATGAATGATATAGTTTAATTTATAAATGAATTTTGAGTTTTATTTCTCTTGATAATTTGGCAGGCACTTATACAATAGATTTTTTCATATTCCACAAGAAATTATTAAATACGTGCTTTTAGAACAGCATTAACCGTTGCCATGACACTTGTATTTTGTTAAAATATACGACAACCTTAGAAATATGAAAATCAAATACGGAAAACCGGATGAAAATAAGAAAAGCTTTCTCTGGATTTTTATACAAGGTTTCGCTATTTTATCGATCAAGAAACTTGTAAAATATATTCTACTTTGCTTTATACATACCTGCCTTACACCGTTTAAATTTTAATGTAAAAGTAAGATAAATAGGCCTTTTTTGGTACTTTTTTCAGCTAGAGCACACCGTACAATTAATATGAATTCTATGGTAGGAGAATTAAATAAAAGTATAATTATTCAACCTTAGCTTTATACATTTAATTAATGTAAGTCCAAAAAAATTAGAAAAATTTTCAACTGCTATGGCTATGGCATGTGAAATCATTTAGTTGCATTTAGATTTATGGACTACTAATACAATGCAACGTGAGTTTTCTACAAATTTCCACGTTTACTTGGTGGATACAGTTTTTTTAATTAAAAAAATAATAATAAAAGGGATGGAACTGTTCGAATTCACATTCCGCAATGTTATAATATAATAATTAAACAAATTAATATTAAAAGAAAAAACTGTTCATCTTTTTATATTCTGTAAAAAGTATATGACCAATGAGAATTTTTAAAAATTTTCTTTATTAATTCTTAATAAGTGTATCAACATATCTAGAAACCACAACCATGTTACAGTAGAGCTATTTAAGATCGTAATCAGGATTTTCATTAACAATGATAATGCAAGGGACAAAATAGAAAACAGGAAAACTATTGTCATGGTTCGTCCAGCGGTGCATATGCTCTCGTAAGTAAAGCATATTCCTTTGACCTCCGCATTACGCAAAACACAGCAATAAACATATTTACTAACAAAATTAACATCTGGACCCTAATGATTTCGTCTTTGATGAAAGATTTAATTCCGACATTATTTGGAATGTAACTGACTCTCTCGAGCTAACTATACCAAATAAGAGTTTCAGAAAAAGACGTCTTAAGTTTTATAGAGGTCGGCTACGACAATTGTCATGAAGATCTGGTATTCAATTAACCCGATGGGATGAGTAAAAATATCTAATATCCATTACAATAAGCTCAATATGGTTAGAAATGATCCCTCCTAATTTTTATAAATAAAATATATTTTTTACTAAATAACATCTTTTTAAACATTCATCATCGGATATTCTACGTGCTTATTTATAAATTAAGCACATATTAGAAACCCTTAGGTTGATAGGGCACTTTAAGCAAAGACCTCTTAAGTCCGATCAGATTTGTTAAGTCTTACCTCGCTAGGCCTACCTCGCTAGGCCTACCTCGCTAAGCCTCAGGTTTGACTCTTAATAGCTTAGGCCCATAAAGAACTATAACGGCTATAAACTCTAAAATAAGGATAAAACAACCACATCCTAAATGTTAAGGACACGTCGAACATGATAACTCCACTCTTCCACACTTGCGAAAAGAGATCTCTTCTATCAACTGATCTCCAACGGCAGGCTCCACTTTGCCATAAATACTAGGCATCTACCCAACAATAACACTCTAAAAAAACTCTGCATTCTAAACCTATATACTTAGTATTCGATACATAAAAAGTTTATTACTAACTTAAGTATCGGAGTGACCACGCTAGACAACTCATCAGCGTCCCTTCACTATACATTATTTTGCAGGCTTAATATTTGGCGCCGTCTGTGGGAAAGAGAATTTTTACATTCGAAATCCTAAATGCACTAAACACATAACCTACATCAAGCTTTTCTACATCTGTCTCAGCACAACAAGCAAGGAAATCAACAGTTGTTGAACAACCCACTTGAGGGCAACCAACCCCTCCCAAGAGCTGTATTGGAAGAACACCTGGAGCACGTAAAGAACTTAGTTGAACAATATGCTGAGCAAAACTGGGAACTTCGAGTTCGCTTGGAAGAAGTAGAGCATCGTAGCGAACAAACTCACCACCTTGAAGCTTCGGGTGCCTATACTAGGCAGGACAACATCCAGCAACAGTTGCAGAATGGAAGGAATTAGCAACTCGATCCATCGCTACAACAACAGCCAGTAAGGTCTATAGCTACCTACGACCGAGCTCAGGTTGGTAATGAGCAAGAAGCTGACTCACATGGAGTTCAGGCTCATTCGGCTATACGACGAGCTCACCTGGCGGACGACGCCAACCTAAATGAGCTACGTGCGATGGTGAGGCAACTCTCCAAGCAACAGGAGAATAAGCTTGCTAGTGACACTTGGCTGGTCGCCAACAATAGAACCCCCTTTACCAAGAGTGTCCAGGACGAAGTACTGCCCCTTAACGGTAAACTTCCGTCCATGGACTAGTACGATGGCCTGGGCGACCTCAATGACCATCTTCTCTACTTTTGCACCTTCATGAACCTTTACGGTCATGGAGATACCATATTATGTAAAGCCTTCTTAGGCACGTTGAGGAAGGCAGCATGAACGTAGTTTAACCACCTCTCCGACAATTCGATCAGCTACTTGGACGAGTTGGCCAGGAAGTTCAACCTCCATTTTAGGGCTAATAAGCCCCCATTTAAAGACACATCGTCCTTGTACCTTGTAAAGCAAGGCGAAGACGAGTCCCTATACAACTACGTGACCCGATTCAATAACGTCGTGGTCAAGATCCCTCAGTTGGATGAGGGAGTCGCTATACATGCCGTGCAGCTCAGCATCAGACCCTCAGGAGATTTCTTTCGATCGCTTGCGAAGAGCAAGCCAAAGACTCTAGCTAACTTCTAGAACAAAGCTTAGAAGTACATCGACCAAGAAGACAACATTCGCGCTAGGCGTTATGACAATCGAGAAAGGTCGGGCGAAAAGTAGGACAAGAAAAAATTGTCTATTAAAGATCGCCTCAACAAAAGGATACCAAGCAGGCCAGAGGAGGAAAGCTCTAGGAAGAAGAAATGCTGAGTAAAGCGTGACCCTCTCCCCCTTCCCATTTACAGCCAATGCACGCCTCTAAATAGACCCATAGCCCAAGTCTATTTCGAAGTGAAGCACTGAAGCTTGCTGCAGAGGTCGCAGAAAATGCGATGAAACCCTAGTCACTAGAACTCCAACAAATATTGTTTGTTTCACGGCGATCACGGCTATATAACTAAAGAGTGCTTCCAGTTGAAGAATGTCGTCGAATACGCCATTCAACGCGGCTTATTCAATGAGTACGTAGCACATTGGCGGAACGATGACTGGTTCGACGATGACACTAACAGGGCACTTCAGAGGCGACGAACTGAGGACGCCTAAGCGGAGTAGAATAATGACCATCGCAATGATCACGCCCCCAATAGCGTCATAAATGTAATTATGGGGTGTTCACACCTTAGGAGCTAACCGAGTATTAGTAACTCAGTTAACGCTTAATCAGAGATGCTGACAATTAGGGAGAAGAGATAGAAGTTAGACACTTCCATCTCCTTCTCCGATGCCGACCTTGAAGGGTTCGACACTCCCTATCAAGACGTCCTAGTTATTAGGGCGAGGATCTCAAAATTTGAGGTCTTGAAAATCATGGTAGATGCTGGTAACTCCACTGATATACTCTTCCTCTATACATATGACAGGATGCAGAAGAAGCTACTAATAAAGATGAAGCCGTACCACCACAATCTAATCGGCTTCAACGGCAACACGGTCTGAGCTAAGGGCATCGTTACGCTAGACATGGAACTCGGCGATGATGACCACGTGGCACAACGACTCGTGAAGTTCATTGTGATCGATTGTCCTTCTTCATATAATGCACTCTTAGGAAGACCAAGCCTAAACGCATTTGTGATGATCACATTCTCCTTGCATCTAAAGGCCAAATTCCTAATGCCCATAGGCTTAGGAGTATGCAGGTGCGATCAAAAGCTCTGACGAAAGCTGTATTTTAGGGTGGTTAGAGGCAATGGCGTCTTCGCCCTAGAGATGGGCCCGTAGAAGAGATTAGGCAAGAGGTGCAAGCTTGAAGAAAAAACTAAAGATGTCCAAATCGGTGACTCTCTCGATTAAACAATAAAAGTCAGGATTGAGACCCTAGCCGAAGTGAAGAACGAAATCATTACCTTCTTGCGGGCAAATTTGGATAGGTTCACTTGGTCGGTGTTCGACATGCTCGGAATCTCCCCCAACTTGGTAACCTACAACCTTAACATTAACACCATCGTGCGACCTGTCAAACAAAAAAAGAGGCATTGTGCCCTTGAACGGTAGGCCGCAATTGAGGAGGAAGTGCAGAAGCTGCTCAAAGCCGGCTTTGTAAGGGTGAAAAGTACCCGACATGACTAGCTAATGTGGTACTAATGAAAAAGAAGAATGGGAAGTGGCGTATGTGGGTCGATTATACCGACCTTAATAAAGCCTGCCCTAAAGATTGTTTCCCTTTCCCCTAAAATCGACCAGCTTATTGATTTAACATCAGAACACACCCTCCTAAGCTTTATGGATGCCTTCTTGGGATATAACCACATAAAAATGGACCCGAAGAACGAGGTCCATACCTCCTTCATCACCGACTATAGCGCATACTGCTATACTGTAATATCATTCGGACTAAAAAATGTCGGGGCTACATAATAGCAAATGGTAACGAAATTGTTCAAGCCTTAGATTGGGTGCAATATGGAGGTCTACGTTAATGACATGATAGTCAAGAGCCAGAAGTTGATCGATCATGTCAAGGATCTCTAGGAAGCCTTCGACCGAATGCGTATGCACAATATGAAACTGAACCCTTAGAAGTGTGTTTTCAACATTGGCTCTAGCAAGTTCCTTGGATTTCTGGTCACCTAGAGAGGCATCGAGGCTAACCCCGAGAAGATTACGACCATTAATGGAATGAAGTCCCCAAATTTAGTCCAAGACATACAAAAGCTCAAGGACATGGTGGCTACCCTAAGCAGATTCATTTCATAGAGTGTTGATAAATGCACCGAGTTCTTTAAAATCCTCAAAAATCCAAAGGGTTTCGAATGGACTTCGGGGTGCGCCGCTGCCTTTTAGCAGCTCTAAGACTTCCTCGCTCGTCCATCGGTCCTCTCCAAGCCCGTCCTAAGGGAAGATCTATTTTTGTACCTAGCCGTAAACGATAGGGCTCTCTCCTCTGTGTTGGCCAAAGCAAAAGGAATAGAACACAAACCCGTATATTACGTTCGCCACATACTTCATAGGCTAGAGGTCAGGTACACCCAGGTTAAAAAATTTACGTTGGCCGTTGTCATTACTGCCAAACGGCTAAGGCCCTACTTCCAGGCACACCAAGTGATTGTACTCACAAACCAGCCATTGCGCACCATGCTGCAGAAACCTGATGCGTCTGGACAGATGATGAAGTACGTAATGGAACTAAGTGCATATGGAATCCAATACCAGCCACAAATGGCTTATAAGGCTTAGGTCCTGGCCAACTTCATGGTAGAATATACTAGGGAAGAAAGATCACTGGGAAACGACAAATCGATTTAGACTCTCCACATCGATGGATCATCCACTACAGGAGGTGAAGGTACAGGCCTTGTGCTGATCAACCCGCATAAAGTCACCATTTGTTACACCTTCAAGTTCGGGTTCGATTCCAACAACAATTAGTCTGAATACGAAGTGCTTATCGCTGGCTTGAAGCTGGCCAAGGAGATCAGGACAAAGCAGCTATGGATATTCTCAGACTCCATGCTCGTTGTACAACAAGTTCAGGGTGAATATGAAGCCAGGGACAGCACCATGGCCAGGTACTTGGAGAAGGCAAGAGGGCTCTTAGTGGACTTTCCCTCTTGGGACATCAAGAAAATCCCTTAAATAGAAGATTCAATAACCGACTGGCTATCCAAGCTAGCCTTCACTGGCATACAGAAGCCCAAGATGAAAAGAGTACCTGCTGGAAAAAAGCATAACTCTAAGCCCGTCTGAAGTTCTGGAACTAACTACAGCGGCACCAAAGCCGAGCTAGATGGATCTCATCCAAAGCTACTTGGAGGAAGGAACATTGCCAAAAGACGGGAGGGAGTCAAAGAAGCTTCAACACCATGCCACAAATTACACACTAATTGACGGCGTCCTATACCGCAGGAGAATCGGCCTCCCCCTGCTCCGGTGTCTGCAAGAAAGGGAAGGACTACACGTCATGGAAAAGCTACATGCCGGAGTGTGCAGCAATCATATCTAGTCCCAAGCCTTATACCTTCGGGCACTACGGCTCGAATATTGCTGGCCTACAATGAGGTAGGATGCAAAGGTCATAGCCTAAAAGTGCCTGCAGTGCCAAAAGCACACCCCAATTAGTTGCATACCCAACAATGCCCTCCAACCCCTAACGAGCTCATAGTTGTTTACCCAATGGGAAATCGATATCCTTAGTACCTTCTCGAAAGCATTAGGAGGATAGTAGTTCATAATTGTCGCTGTGGACTATTTCACGAAGTGAGTGGAGGCTGAAGCCATGGTTAAAATCACAGAGAGAAGTATAGAGACATTTTTCAGAAACAACATTCTCTCCCGGTGTAGAGTTCCCCATGCACCGATCACAGACAACAACTGATAATTTGACAACCCCAAGTTCACGGAGTTCTGCACCAAACACCACATCACCGTACATTGCACCTGGATCACCTACCTCCAATCGAATGGACAGGTGAAGGCAACCAATCGGGTCATCTTAGATAGGCTTAAGAAGCGCATGGACCGATCTCATGGCACTTAGGTCGATGAGCTACCTAATATCTTATAGGGGTACAAGACCATATAGCGTACTTCAACGGTGAAACTTCTGTCTGGCTTTCGAGTCGGAAGTTGTCCTCTTTATCGAGCTTAAACTCACTAATATTCGAACTCGAAGTTTTAACACCACCTCAAATGACTCGTTGCTATAAGCAAGTGTTGACATAATCGAGGAAATCAAAGATCTCACTGCTGCTTGGGTTACTACATACCAACATAGGGTTGCTCGGTATTATGATCAGAAGGTCCAATACAAGGAATTCAAGGTCGGCGACCTAGTGTGCCGAAAATTGGAAGCCACAATTTACGTAAAGGCTAGGGCAAGCTAACCCCCTATAAGGAAGACCCGGTTAAAGTTAAGGAGAAGCTGGGTAATGAAGCATACAGGATGGAAAGATTTGATGGCGAGCTTATCCCGCGTACGTGGAATGTCGACAATCTACGCCTTTACTTTGATTAAAATTTCATCATGTACTGTTTCATTTTCAATTTGAGTTGAAATAAAAATCTCTCAACTGATTACGTACTTCTCTCTGTCTCCTTTTTGTTTCAGTTGCCTTGCCAGCCTTTCAAAAAGGTACACGAATAGTTACTTGAGCTGGTCGGAACACCACTGACTTGACCCCCTTAAAACCCCTTAAAGTAACTTCAGCAAGGGGAAACACCCCTTAAACAAAGGAACTCCCAAGAGCCATGCAGGTCAGAATGCCATCAACCTAACCCCCTTAGGGTAACCTTGATAAAGGGAAACACCACTTGTACAAATAAACTCTCCCAACAAAATCTAAACCAAGGGTCCACAAAACTTACAAAGAGAATAGCGAAAGATGTGAAAAACTCTGTTTATTTATTATACACTTTCATTTATACGGCAAAGGCCGACATCCAAGCCCTAAAAAAAACACATAAAAAATAAAACAAAAAAAAAATTTACAGAACCTCGCTACTGCTTGGGATCAACTAACTCAAGTAACTCTGAAAAATCTAAGGCATCAATTTGCTCCGAACACTAATCCACAGGCACTTCAGCCAATAGGCCTTGAGCCATAGGGGAGCACGAGACATGTGAATCAAGAGCAGCAGCACCTTCTGCAGGCGGATCTTCCCTAGGGACAACTTTTGAGGCATCCTCCTACCAAGTTGCAAAAATGGGGCCGGATGTAGAAGCGCCTTCCCCTCTAGCCAGCGCCTCCCTCTTCTCAATGAATGTAAGTGAGTCTAAAAAATCCAAGAAGCTCAGGTCCAAATCTGGATAATGGGAGAGGATTTCTCTCCTGGTAAAGTAAGCGGAATCAGTAGACAGGTCCTCCAGCTCCTCTGGCCACTCCTCGGTAACCCTGTAGTCGACAACTACCTTCTTCGCGACAACATCGCTGAAGACCTCCCCTCTCTCCATCTTGGAGATGATATCTTCCATCTCCGAGATGATCTCTTCCATCTCCAAAACCTTACCCTATAGCTCCCTGACTTATTGCTCTAGAGTGGCCTTTGAGCCAGCTAGCTTAATCGACGTGGCCTTAACGCCCTCACATTCGAACGCCTTCATCGCCAACTCGGATTTTAACCTAGCCATAGAAGCCTTTAGCTCAACGTTCTCTTTTTCGACTCAGGCCTTAGCTGTACCCTCCTCCTCCAATCATTACGAGAGATGAGCTTTTGTCTTCTACTCGTTCTCAAGCCGAGCCTCAGTTTCGTTACCCTCTAAGCATCCCTCTTTACTTTGCCCCTCTCCTACTCCGCATACTTGAGCCTTGCCTAAGGCCCTACCACTTGCATAACAAAGCGGTAGAAGCACTTGTTAGCTTGAGCAAATTTTCTCAAGTATCTCCTGCTAGAAGCCTCCACCTTTAGCAAGCACTTCTTCTACCAATGTAACTCCTCCCGTAATCTAGTAACCTCTTTTTAGGCGGCATAGGACTTGCTCAGCTCAAGGAGAACCTAGCCATGGTATTGCAAGATTAAAATAGAATGCACAAGTTAGTACTAGGCGCTAAAATACAACACCACACTAGCATAGAAGACCTACCTACCGCATTAGGGTACTCAAGTAGCCTACAGTTTGTATGGGATCACTCATACCCTCTTAGGAGATCTTCTGCAGCACAGCCCAGTCACTATGGGTGTAAGACCCCATTAAAGCCTGGCAACTGAGGGTTTGATGGAACAGCGTCAGATCGCCAACACGGACTTCCCACTTTAGCCTCAGGATCTTTCCCCAAGCCTTCTTCTTCTCCATCTCGGAGGCCCTCCTATTTAGCGCCTTGTCTAAGGAAGTGTACGACACTTCTATGAATGAGTCTGGCCCTAATCTCATCTTTTAGAAGTTGTTGAGGACGTCCAAAAACTGGTCCCCAACGTCATCCACACTTTAGAAGGGATGAACTAGGGGCCACTCATCCCACTTCCCCTGGGCCAATGGGTCCCTTGCCAGGGGCTTCTGCCTCTTTGTACTTGGACCTGGCTCCCCGAGTACCTTGGGAACCTTACGCTTATCACCCACGACCAGAAGGAAGGGCGGCTATTTCCCTGATTCATTCTTCAATTGCCTTCGGAGGGGAAAGCACTTGCATGTTAAGCCTCTCCACGTCAACAACTTCATCACCCATGAGGATAGGTTCAGATGAGGGGATAATAGGAATGGACAAAGCTACGCTTAAAGGTACCACGACTGTCGGCTCGTCCCGGATGACGAATGGAATCCCCTGAGGTATAGACCTTAGCCGCAGTTTACTAGTCTCTCCAGGCCCCAACTTCGGCTTCACCGACTTCCCTGTTAGTTGACCTGCCTTTGATTGTGCCTAGCGTCGACTCATCAAATTGTCTACAGACAGACGAGTCACCCTCAGAGCCAAGCTCTTGCCTACAAGAAGACTGATCTAAAGGTTAGAAAACAAAAACAAGGACAAATCAAAGGAAACTACCACTACCATTTGTAAAACACCACCATGACCAACACGATTAAGGAAGTCCACCCATCCTACAGGCATTGGACGAAGCACCCAGACACTAGCACAGCAAATAGGCGCATAGGAATGAATCAGTACCTTCAACCTACATCTCTGCTACAGCTTTCTTCATGCTTGGGAAGAGCTCAGAGATCGGCTGCTAGAAATACCTTTCTACAATCTTCGCAATGTTGATCTCTTAGCCACCTCTCAACTCCATAAAGGCCAAGATCTCCTCAACAACCTCGGCATCACTCGGACCCAGCTTCTTCTCACCTCCAATACGGACCATTTCGGTCCATCAGGTCCAAAAGGCGGCCTCTTCAGGGCAACTCCATTACTACGTATTCATCCTACCAACCTTTGACCAAGTTAACAAGGCTGCATAACAGTTTCTCTCCCAAGTGTGATTAGAGGTAAGGCCACCCCCTAACACTCTTCTACATGTAGAAGTGGCAGAACAGCTCGGGAATAGCCCTTATTACTAGGTATTCGCAGAGCGCCTGGAACGCCTTCAACACCTTCCACTCATTTGGAGGAATCTAGGATAAGCTACAACGATGGTAGTAAAAAAACTCCCTCTCAAAATGACTTGGGGGGAGGCGCTGCCCAAACTCCAAGCACTTTTTGAAAACCTTGAAGCGCTTCCCCAATAGTAAGGTCACCCGTTCATCCCTACACGTCAGTCTAATATGCCACTCGGGTATTGCCCCCACGAGGAAATTACTGATGATCCAGCTGGGGGGTAGAATCCTTATTTTTACTGATACGGCCGTTAGGCCCCTTCTTCGTACTAGGAGTATCGAATAAATCTTTGGCGAGGGGCAAGAGAATATCCACGTATACGTCTCTAGGTATGGCATTGATGATTCTGGCCCAATCCAACACCTTTATGGCCATCCTCAAAGGTTAGTCAAGTTGTGTTAGTAACGACACTTTGCCTTCCTATGCCCGAGGAGGATCACTCCTCATAGAATTTGAACTGGAGGTAAGTTCCAATGAAGAAGAATTAGTTTCACCCCTGTTAGTAGACATGATTGTGATTGTTGAAAAAGAAAATTGAAGCTTCTGAAGAAATTTGAGAGTTTGAACACGAACGCAGAAATTATGACAACTAAGCGAAAAGATTGTAAAAAAGTGTTCTCTTTTCGTAATCCTCCTATTTATAAGAAAACCGCCTGAGAAGCCGTACAGGCGCTTCCCAGGCGGTTATAGGGATACATATAAACACAAATCCCTTAGAATGCTGCCTAGTAGACACGTAGAAAACATTTCAATCGGACGACTACCTTTAAAAAGGCAAGAAGCATGCAGCTGTACGCTAGTCTATTACAACGCGACACCTGTCACGTCGCATTTAATGCACGAAACATAAGCGGGCAAAAGTTGCATTTTAAAAGTCCCTTTAATAGGAAGCTTTTTTAGGGCCCATCTGATTTGTACCTGGTCAACATTACGAAGACATGATGCACCTATGTCCGCTCGGTCCCTATCAGGCCCTATTCAAGTAGACCGATTTGTAGCATTCAAGTACCTTAGTACCTTTGCTTACCTAGCCTCAGATACTTTCAAATTAGCAAACAACTGCCCAAGACGACTCACCACTTTGTGCGTTCTCGCCTCGGATCATCCATCACTTAAGATCTGCAACCTCATCACGTCGGCATCATGGCATCAGATCGAACTTCCTAGAGTCGAATTGCTCACATTTGAGCAGCCCATGCATTCCTTCTCCTTGCTTCTTCCTTGGCAATGAGACTATGGGAGGGTAAGTGTTGACAAGGCACTTTGAGCAGGGACCTCTTAGGCCTGACTAGATCCGCTAAGCCTTATCTTGCTAGACTCACCTCTATAGGCCTCAGGCTTGGCCCTTAATAGCCCAGGTCCATGAAAAACTATAACGGCTATAAACTATAAGATAAGGATAAAACAGCCACGTCCTAAATGTTAGAAATACGTCGGATACAACAGTTCCACTCTCCCACACTTGCAGAATAAAATCTCTCCTGCCAATTGATCTCCAATGACCAGCTCCACTCCGTTATAAATACCAAGCATCTATCCAACGGTAACGCTTTCTAAAGAAACTCTACATTCTAAGTTTGTGAATTCAGTATTCAATATACAAAAAGCTTATTGCTGACTTAAGTATCAAAGTGGCTAAGCCGGACAACCCCCCGGCATTCCTTCACTATGCATTATTTTGCAGGCTCAGTACGGACAGACCTTAGTCAACTACTGGCAAAAACTGAAGAACGACACTTTGTAATCGAGCTTATTGTTACATCTACAGTGAGGCTTGCAAATCAACTGTTTAGCTTAAACTTGAGCGGGTTATATCCTTATTTCCTCGTCTCCTCTAACATACAAGTGTAATATCCCTTGAATTTATTTTTTCAACATGTAGATGTTGAAAAAAAAAAATTAAAAAGGTTGGCTTCTAGTGTAATGGTGAGTTAAGTATGAGGTCTTATTTGTACCCTATTTCATAGGTATAAGTCCTTAAATTTTTGAAACAAAACCTCCATATATCCTATATCCTATGAAACTTATGTGATATAGGGTTGTAAAACTCATAACCTTTTTTTTTTTTTTTGTCATTTCATAAATTTCAACTATGCACCTTTTTTATTTAGTAAACTCTAGTTATATATATATTTTTTCCCAGGCTAAAAGGTTATTTTTTCTAAACATTATACACACAAGGATATATACATAAAAGAAAAAAAATACAAGTTCTTTAAAATTACTGACTAATATTACCTATTAAAATTTAAAGTTATTATTTTTATATTCCAATTATTAGTTTTAGGTTTAGATACTGTATCGAGTTTGATCCGTTTCTTTTTAATGTTAATGAAATATCATTTTTATACTTTTAATACTTACTATAAGTTTCGTTTTTAACATTAATAGATATTATATTATTTTATAAATTTTATAAGATTAATATAAAAAACCCCAAAATATATATTTTTATATTTCATAATCCAAATTATAAGGTAAATATAAAATATAAAAACCCCATACTCATATCATACTCCATCTCTAAGAACAACTTCCACGTACCTAAAATTGATATCTATTCAGAATTTACGCAAATCAAACAGGTGATACGTAGTAATTCTTCACAAAACACGAAGGTTTTGTTGATTCAATTCCCGAAGTTTAGAAGTGACAACCGTACTTAT
Source organism: Lumnitzera littorea (assembly GCA_024138015.1). NCBI lineage: Eukaryota > Viridiplantae > Streptophyta > Magnoliopsida > Myrtales > Combretaceae > Lumnitzera > Lumnitzera littorea. Next base: position 12,734,143 of record JAMXBB010000002.1, read on the forward strand.
ACTTCCTCATCTTAAATTGAGATTGCACGTTTAAATGAAGCACATTCCAAAAGCATATCCGAGGATAAGTACTTACCCGTAAAATATGAAACGTGGCAGGCAATGTTGAGGCAAAAAGTCATCGAACTTCTTCTGTCTTCCGTTCACACACTTGGATCCTCCTTGCTTCTCAGCTTTTACTCCCACCGAGATTCTCTCTTTTTCTTTTTCTTCTCTCTTTTATTATTTTTACAACTCTAGTTCTTTATAAACGATCCTCCACTGTTTCCTGTTCCATGGATAGAAAAAAAAAACAAAATAAAAGAAGAAGGGAAAATAGAAATAATATATAGAATATAGTGTCTATCTCTAATTAAAATAAAAAATAAGATTGGCAACTCTTTAAACTATACTATGTACCCAATACAATTAGGAATACATTTATAGAAAAGGCTTGATACCGATATGATACATGGTAAAAAAAAAAAATGCAGTTTATAATATGAATAAGCGCAATGTCTTATAAAGTATAAATAAATTAATTTATGATTGGTATTAAAAAATGAAAAAAAGGATGAATTAAAAAGATATACATTCAAAAAAAAAAATTTAAGGAGATACTTTTGTTAGGATTATCAAGTATGTAAATATCTTACTTTGTTCCATTTTCTCGGCTAATGGAACTTATTTTATTGAAAAGCTTATATTTCAAATTTTTATACTCTTTGTCCCTCTATTACTTACATTTCTTTTGCATGAATTTTTTTCCCCCATTTTCTTTTTAGACTATCGAATTATGATATAGTCGAATGAAATGATAAGATACACTTTTTAATGCTTTTTATGCTTGACAAAAGCAAAATAGGCGATTTTTATATTGATATAAAGATGGAAAGATTAGAATTTCTAGATGTAAAGAGGTACGTTGTTTCTTTCTATTAGATCTATTGTATGGTATCATAGATATTTATTTATCTAAAGACACATGTTTTAGCTACTTGATTTTTTTTTTCTTTTTAAATATGATTTTTTTTTCCTTGCCAACTATTATATATATTATAACAGGAAGAAAGAGGATTTCAACTTAATCTATTTGATACCTATCGAGCCTGATTTTTCGATTTTCTATTTAAAATATTAATTTCTTATTTATTGATTAATACTAAATCCTAACCCATTTAATATTAATTATCGATTAAAGAAATTGAAAATTTTCGAATTTTTTATTGAAAATAATTTTTGAAGTCGTCACCTGACCGAAGTCGGAAAAAGAAAAAAAGGAACCGTAACCAATTGGGTGAATTGATCACGATTTGGCTACTAGTCTTTGATTTCAATTTTAAATGAAGAATCAAAGGGTTCCAAATTCAGGAGCTAACCTATTAAACCCTAATGGGTACCACTATTTATTTACCGAAATTAGGATTATTTTTCTAATTATAATATTTAAAATAAATAGATAAAAAATTAAAAGAAAAAAAAACCTAAGTTTTTACATATTTTATCGTCACCCTGAAGGTGCCTACGTATCCGCTAGCCGGGATTAGACGATCGTAGTTCTGTAAAAAAAAAAAATCTTTAATGTGTTGGTTAATTTTAATTTTTAAAATTGTCCAAGCTTACGTTTTAATTTATTCGGTTTATTTTAAAAATCTAAAGGGTATTAACACTTGAGTGCTATTATTTTTAAAAAAATGTTCTAACAATCCTATTTTTTAAAAGGGCCTTTTATTAATTTTTATTTAAAGAAAAACAACTTTCTATGTAATAAATTCTTAAGTAAAACCAAATCTAAAAAGATAACTAATTTTAATAACTACTAAACCAATATATATAACTATCTACCAAAATAAAATAATTCCATATAATACACTTTATATAAGAACTAATAATAAAACTCCTAAAGTCATATATATACATATATACATATTATATATTACATGAACTAATAAAACTGATCTCAACAACCTCATATCCTTGCTATTAACAACATTAGGCAATAAACTTGATATAAAAACTAATACTAAAGTTTCTTAAACCAAGGTATTCATATATACAAAATATATTTACTGTTAATGAGCCAATAACATGATAATAGTATAATAATAATCAAACCAAAGCAAAAAAAAAAAAAAAAAAAACGACCATCAATGGAACTCACCTGATCACGTGCGTTTGTAAAGCGACAATGGGAGTACTCATGCACGATTAAGTCTACTGGGATGCGGCAATGGATTGAGCTCGTCGGGGATGATGCTTCGAGAGATGGACATACTCTATCCTGTGGGCTGTTGCTATGCGTAGATTTGCTGCAACAACGTACGTTTGTAGGATCAGTGACAATGGGGTTGGGATGTTATGCTATCGGCGGTGAGGATGAGTGTAACGTGCAGGCCATGGGCAATGTGTACAGTGCGTCGGTGGTGCAGTGAGGATCGGATAGGGTTGTAGATTTAGAGAGTGGTTTGGTTGTTGATGTTGTGTTTGACGACAGTGAAGGAGGATAATTTCAGGCGAGGATGGTGAAGCGTGGGACTTGAGCGCCAACGTCGACAGGAGGCTGCTATTCTCGTGTTGGTGCTGCTATTCGAATTAGGAGTGTGCCGGACTGCAGATTAGAGCCTATGGCGACTGCTGTTCGAATTAAGAGTGTGCAGGACTGCGCTTGTTGTTGTTGTTCGCTATGTTAAGCTACTAGAGTGTGGATAGCTACGTGGTGATCGAGTAGTTCTGGGTTTCGACGAGGATTTAGCGTAGAGTTTGCTAACTGCGGGGGGTTGAGTAGGCTGTGGGTTGATTGTGAAGTTGCGGCTGCTGTTGTTTCTGTTAGAAGGTCAGCTAGGCATGGTAGGGATTATGGATGAAGCAGATTTTTTTCCTCCCATTGTTGATTTTTCTTTTATAAAGTCCAAATCAAATCCTATCATATATAAAGACATAGGTGCCTGCTAAGACTCGAATCCATGACCTCCAACTAAATCCACTACAAATACTCCATTACTTATCCATTAGGCCGTGGGCGTGTGCCTTGACATTCATTACAATTAAATTATATTTAATAATTTATTCCTAATTATTCCTAATATAAATTACTTCCTAATATAAATTGCTTCCTAAAAATCTACAAGATTTTTATAATTTTTCCTTTTCTTATTTTTTTGGTATTTTTATTATTTGTTAATTTTTTATTATTTTATTATTTTTACTTTATTTTTATTTTTATTTTTTTGAATTAGGACCCTTTTTGTAAAAATAAAGATCAAGACTATAAAAGGGCAAAAATTAAATGTCTACAATACCATAAAAAAACAATGGACTTGACTTATAAATAAGATTACAATAAATTTTTTGCCACATTAAAGTCTAAAGATATGGCTAGTTTACCAATATTTACTACCTTTATAGGAACATGCATGCAATGTTAGGCTTATACGCTAAGGCCTTCAAGTCCATATTTGGAATCATATTGCTTAAGTCTTGCCTCTTTGATTTGTGGAGGCTTTCACCACCTCCTCCATCTCCGCCACCACTTCCATCTCCATCTCCATTATTAGTATAGGTTTATTTGTTTCTTTTTTTATTCATTATTCATTTAATTTAGTTTTTACCCTCATTTGGGTATTTTATTAGATTGGAGAATCGATTTTTCATTCTCATTGTACAGTATGTTTTGTAAAAGGGACTGTTCAACCTTTGGTCTGTAAGAAAATGTGTCCATTGTGAATTAAGTCTTTAAACCTTCATCATTTTCGTTTTATTGTATCTTCTTACGCCAATGAATTCCTTCCCTTTTAGGAAAAAAAGGTCCATAATTAATTATCTATCTTATTTTCACAATTCTATTTTTCATATACGAGTAAAAAATAATCTTCTCGATGACTATAATATTGTTCTTACAATCATTCTATTAATCTATTCACCTTGCCTATAACTTAGAAATTCCTAACCTTAGTTTTAATAGAATAAGTTTTATATAAAGATTCCATAAGGATTCTCTTATATTTAAAAAAAAAAAAAACAAGACAATATTAATACATAGAGTTTAACCTAATGAGACAAACAATGCACATATCAAAGCGAAATTAGCTTATTGAGATTTATTTAATAATGCCACCATGGGGCAACATCCTTCTAGCTAGTATAAAGGTAATACACGTTCGATAGCAATGTGTAAGCCCCACAACCAACAATTCGGGGTTCCGATAGGTTAAAGGTTCCGATCGAGCCTAAATTATAAAGTAAAGCTAGAAATATTAATAAAAATGATCCCCTAGGTTTGAATTTTGAGAAAATAAGTAATAAAATAAAAGAATATAAAATTTTCAAATTTTAAGTATATTATTCGTTATCTATTGAAAATATGGAAAATACATTTCGATAATTAATGAATTATTAGAAATAAATTATATGCACACTAAAAATCATAAAATAACCTAAATAATATTTAAGAATATTTATTTGTATTATATATGAATTTACATGTAGATAGAAATACACGTAATTACTTAAAATACGCGAAATATGTTAAAATAATACTAGATAATTAAAGAAAATTCATAATTAATTAAATAAAAATAAAAAAAATCAGAAAAAAAATAAGAAACGATCCAGATTTGGGTCGTTGCACCTGGGGAAAATAAAAAAAAATTAGCTAATTAAATTAGAACAACACAAAAGACAAATTAGAAGAAGATAAGATAATTATCTAATCAAATTAATATACAATAATTCCCTAAGAGCTTTATAAATATCGCAAATTTTTCAGAAGCTCATTTTAGATGTTAGGAAGCTTATAAAATTAGAGAAAAGTGAAATTGAGAGTAAATTAAGATTTTACAAAAATTTAGCAAAAATTTATACAGTTGGGACTTTTAAAGAGAATCTAAACCTGACGAGCAGTTAGGAGTGGACGGCGGCCACCACCACCACATGGTGATGGCAGGGCCCAGGTGGGTAGACACACCCATGGCTACCGACGGTGGCCAAAGCCACCCAAACTGGTGAGTTTGATTTCCACCCCAATTTTCTGTAATTTTATAAAAATAGTAAATATTATTAGAAAATTATGAATTTTGTTATTCTAAAATATTTTTGTATGTAGTTTTTAGGAAAAATATTATTTTGATGAAAATATGTTCTATGATATATGATCCTTAAGAAATCATGCAAAACCGAATATGTTTCGGTTTAGAAATAAATGATCTTAGGAGTGTAGTTTTGAGCCCAAAATTTTTGTATAGACTACTTAGATAATATAGAATAGTGTTATAAAGCCCGTTTTCAAAAATTAATTTTTGAAAATTTCATATAATTTTTAGACCTTAAAATGATGCATAAAATGTGTAATTTAGGGTTAATTAAGTAATTAAACAGGTAATTGCTGATTTGATGCACAATTATATGTTTTAGGATATTGAAATATGATATAGTATACTATTTTTAGCATTTGGAGCGTTAGATATAATTATTAGCATATTATATAGTAAATAATTAATAGGGAAAAATAGTAAATTTTAAGTTAATTTTATAAATTAGGGTAATTAGGTGTAGAATCTAATTTAGGATGAATTTAGATATTTTGAAATGATAATTGACTTTGGGAGATGGTAATTAGAGTAATAGAAATATTAGATGTGTATTATGTACATAATAAGTAATAGTACATAATATGCAATTATTGGAAATATAATAAATAAAAGATATTAGAATAAAAATTGATATTATATAAATAATAGGGATATATAATAAATTTGATAGAAACCTTAAATTTATGTAATTATATGAAAAATGTAAAAAATTTTTACATTAAGAGTAAATCCGGCATACCAATAAGGATTTAAGTGTACTGGGTGGAATAAAATACTGATTAGGGATAATTATGATATTTAGGATATCTGGAAGTAATATAATTAATTTCACATTATGAATTGAAACAAGTTTTTAAGGTTTGAGTATTAAACAATACTTAAAAATCGAACAAAAACCTAATTTAAAAATCAATATGGAAACAGAACCCAAACCTAGCCCCAAACCCAAAATAATTTTAAAAGATTTGAGAATCTAGATAATTGGACATATTAAACTTTAAATAAAAAATAACAATATGCGTCATAGGATAAAACCAACCTATAATAAGTATATGAAAAACCGAAACCATGTTTATGTTATAGGGATAATTGGCAATGGCCTGAGTGAGTCGGACCTCAAGTGAGTAAGTGAGGAGTCGAGGTAAGTTGGGATTAATATAGTGTTATATTTTAGAGGCTTGAAATTGTACTTAATTGTACTTGTTCTGAGTTGATGATATGAATTTTTATTTACTGCTTGGTTTGTATTATATGATTTGTATGAAACGATTGATCACTCTAAATTGGACTTGATCAAATATACGACCTATAATCATAATCGAACCTATATAGGAACCTATATAGCAACCCATTAAGGAAAACTTAAGATTCTCTGGCCAAATACCGATCCCTTTAAAAAGGATAGCGCTAGATAGTATAATGGGTCCCTTTTTTATTTTTAGTTAAACTAAGTGATAAGTGAGGAGGTCGCAGCAAGAGTGAAATCAATGGTTCAAAAGTAGTCGCAGGAGGAGTGCTGTCTTCATTGTACAAGCCTGAGTTTGGTTGTGAGCTGTTGCATTAACAGCAACTCCTCAACTTAGATTAGAGCGAGCGCAATTTCTTTAATCTCACGACAAGCTAGACAATATCATGCAATGGCATTTGCTTTAACATGCATTGCACTTAATGATTTGGTTGATAATCTTGTTTGTGTTTGTGTTTGTGTTTATGTTTATGTTTGTGGTATAGTTTTAAGTCCTCTGTCCCAACTTACTAAGCTGCGGTTGTAGGTATTAGCTAAGAAGCAACTTACAACTACTTTGAAGCTAGTAACTGCTAGATCTAGGGGAGTAGGGAAAAACATTTGAAAAACGGACATATATTTTTAAAATCTAAGCTTTTATCTTAAAATTTTTCATTTTTGAATAATATATTAACTAGGAAATAGATTACAGTGAAACGTTATAAACGTTAATTGTAATAATTGAATTATAGTGTATATATATATATTCTTACTTTCTTAGGTAAATGATTTATTTAAATTACTAATTGTTTACTTCAAAGTGGATTAATCGTGGACGCCTTGTATAGATCAGGTCTAGAATAACGGTTGTAAAGCTAATTTTTATCTTAGAATGATTTACATAGTGGAGCTATTATAACTTTACCGCTTCGAGGCGTGACGCAATTTAGCTATTTTATAACATAAAAGCACTAAGTTGCCTCTTAACCATTTCAAAAGCTTGTTTAAGACCCTACTCTGTCTAAAGGAATTCATTTAGAGGATAGAAGGCTACACTTGATTTATGAGTTTTGAACTTAAAAATTAAATGAGTTTGATTCACTAGGCTAAGATAATAAGGCCTAAGGAATCAAGTGAATGAATTTGGTATGTTTAAGGAAAATTTGGTATGATAGGCTTCAAATAGGGCTCGTTGGATTGACATGCCTAATTCAACCATTGTCAATTTGGCTCACACTTGAAATAAGGCTTTTATTAGGATTAGATCTAAATGGAGCCCATTTAGCAATCCACTTGTAAGGAATCCATTCTAACTATTAATCAATGTCATGATTTTATGAATAAGATCAAAACCAAACTCCTACAAATTCCTAACCCCCCATTGGCCAAGAGAGAATCTAACACAAATACCATTATGCTATAAGATTTTCATCTTAAAGAACCAAACACTCAGTTATCCTAAGAACATAACTTTGTTCTTCACCCATGGTGGAATTTGATACCATCAAGCTTCTCCAACTATCACAACTCATGTTAAAGCCTTTAAGATTACCTATTTCTCTTTTCTACAATTTCTTATTTGATCAATCTATACGTGCAACTTAAGTTGTTTCCCTCAACCATGCATAGCATGACTTATATGTGACACCTACATGACTTTCGCATCTGAAACACCTATATTATTTAATTTAGCCTTTATGCTTATATTAGTATTTTCTTTAATCAAATGATTGGCTTTTCATTCTCATTAGAGAATTTGTTTTATAAAAGAGATGGTTCAACCTTTAGTTCATAAGAAATTGTGTCCATTATAAATTAGGTCTTTAAACCTTTATCACTTTGTTCCATAGTGATGTTCTTGCATCAATGAATTCCTTTTCCTTTAGAAAAAAAAGGTCCACACCCAATTATGTATCTTTTTATCACAATTCTATATTACATATATGAATCAAAAGTAATCTTCTTGATAACTATCATATTATTCTCACAATGATTTTGTTAAGCTATTCATCTTATAAGTAATTTAGAAATTCTTAGTCTTAGTTTTAATAAAATAGGTTTTATAATTTGTTGCCTATAACAATTGTAGCTCTTTATATGTAGTTTTTTTTTTTTTATTTGAATGGATGAAAAAATATCCATACTTGTTCATGAAAGGGAGTGATACATTTTAATTATTCCAATGATAATAAAATATATCAAAGCAAACCATAATAGATAGCAAAACAGAAAAGTATTTTGTATACATGTACGTTTGTGAACCAATTACATAAATCGAATTGAATCTTTTAAAAATTTGCAAGAGAAGGTTATCAATTGATCATAAATATAACTCGATATTAATATTTTTAGTTTACCCTAAATTAAATTGAGCTGTATTTTACTAATCCATATCGAAAAATAAAAAAGATGCATCGACCAATATTATTGAAGTATGAGAATCCACAATGATAACTCGGACTCAATCATGTACATTTGTGTATGAGATGGTCTTTCCATTTGTCTATGGTACCGACCCGACATTGGATAAGATAAATGATAAGGTCCAAATTTCTTTTCCTTTTATCCCCTAGCTAATGTGAGCAATGCGATGCACTCTGTATTTGCATTTTCCTTGCAATTCCAAGTAGGGCCCCTTTCTGATGCTGACCACATTTACAGTACAATCAATCATACGTGGTGGGACCTCTCCGAATTTGGACATGCCCAAAACCGGACAATCAGCCGATTCGTGGTGGGCCCTACCCTCTCATGTGCAAACTTATCATATACTCTAGAAAACGGTTAATTATTTGAGCATATATTCAATCAACACAGGGTAAAGTTGTACATAGACCAAGACCCTTAAGCCATACCCATCGCCCGTAGTTTAGCGCGTTTTGCAACGGGACAACACCCCATGTGAAGTTCCTTTGCACTGGAAAGGTTGCTTTGTGTAAGTTGCGGTCCCTCACGGAAGACCGCTGTTAAGAATTTTTTTTTTTTTAAATTCTAACAAAGACTTAAAAAAAAAAAAAAAGTAAAGTACATGTGAATAATTTTTTCTTTTATCAGTTGTTAGTCCTATAAAATAATGTAAAAATTAATAAAAAATTTTATGAAGCAACTTAGAAATAAAGTGAAGAAATCCTTAATTTCAATAGTTTTTTAATTCATGGATATAATATTTAAGAATTTTAAATGAGATCGCTTGAATTAGGGATGAGGATGGCCTTATAATTCAATAATATAAATTCTGATTTCTTAAACAAGATAGATTAGCTCTAATTCCATTTCCTCATAAGTTATAATAGTAGTTGACAAAAAGAAAAATATATATATTTATAAACAGAAAAATATAGAAAAAGATTTTTTTTGTCTCATTTAGTAATGATCATACTAACAAATACCGGGCAAATGTTAATATTTCTGTTTTACCGAACGCACTAGCACATTATTCCAATTAATTAATGATGCTAAAAAATTTATATTAATAAACTAAATTTTAAGTTACTCAAATAGAGATCAATTGGAACTTAAGTTTCGTGATATTTAGTTTAGCTAATTCAAAGGGCCAGTAAGACTTGAGTTAACACTTACGTGTAATGAGTTTTATCATCGAAATATTTTAGTTAATTGAGTTGAATAACTAACTTGAATTTATCCAGTGTCTCTTTGGATCGAGTTCGGATTCAGAACTTTCAAAATCCATCATGTTGGAAATGGATTTGAATTCGACTCGAACATCGGATCGCTTGATAACTCTGACATCTGATGATAGAAAAACGTGACATATGAGTTGCATCATTGGCATTTGACGCACATACCACCTTTAAATGTGCTATAATGGTGGATGCTGCTACCATTTAGACATAGTCAATGGTTTGTCATATCACAATGAATTAAATCCAAAAACTCTTAAATGCCTTCCCGAATCCACTTGTGCTCATTAAAAATAGCATAAATTTTCCTCAAAATAATCTACCATGCCATGTACTTGCGGAAAAATTAGACAGAGATCTTTGTGTATGCCCTTAGTTTCTTTTTCTTTTTCCCTCTAAATGAATATTTATTTGAGAAATTTGTTTTACATAATCATATTCCAAGTAAGAGGTTCATATAATCTTTAATGAAGATACATAATGTCGAATTTTGCTATGATTGGTTGCTAACACGCTTAGTAATTTTAAATGGATATTCTAAATGACATCAATTAAGATATGAATGAAAGCATAAAATATTTTGTTGAAAGATTTTTCATTAAGCTATTAACAAATATAGAAATACCTAAAAGGACCGTTTTTGTAGTTACTCGAACTGCAATTTTATTTCAGACATTCCACTACAATTAAATTACGTAGGGCCCAAAAAATAAAAATGCTAAAATAATAAACAAAATGGTGGGCACGTGGGTGTATGTTAGTGGCCATCAAACCTAGTGATCTATTATTTACAGGATTGGCTGAAAAATTAAGTGGGTCCAATCTCCATGGATATATATTGTCATAGCAGCATGTGGCATGTTCAATAATTCCATTATTTGGTTTTAAAAAAAAATAAATAAATCAGTAAATCTCAATATATTCCTTAATACATCACGACCTTTTCATTTCTAAATGGTCTTTCAAGAAGTATTTTCGGGAAATTTATCATTTTATTATCTAAAATATCGTTACCATGTTTTGCCATATAGAATAATTTATTAAGTAAGAGACCTGGTAGTAAAATCGCAATAGAACATCCGATGCACAACCACCTGTATTGGACCAATCATATAGCCCAAAAGTAAGAATAAATAAATCGCGATCAAACCGTCATGGAACAACAGTCAATTTATTAGGATTATGCCAATGGCATGTAGGTCTGACAGGTCATATTTGAATTTCTCATTTGCTATTGTAATCATAAAAAAAGAAATTTATTAGAATTATATATAAATATATATATATATATATTTGAATCCACTAAAATTTTTATTTTCCTAAAATTTCTAAAATTATAAATCAACTGTTGTCGTTGTTAAGATTTTTTTAAAAGGATAATGTCATAATGATATTATATGATATTTTAAAATTCTAAACAATAATCATAATTGATTTGAAACTTTAGGAAATTTTAGAAAAAAAAAAGGAAGGTAATTTTTAATGATACATTTTCATTATTCATCGTCTTTTATCAAATGTATGAACGCATTTATTAGAAAAAAATTATATCTAAATTAATTAATTATGCTTAGATTCTCGTGGTTACTATTTCTTGCTTTTTCTTTTTTTATTTTGTCAGTTTTGATTGCAGTGAACGCACATTTGATTCTAATGATTTGGATTTGAATCTTCAAATCTTGGATTATTAGGAAGAAGGAAATCAGAGAAAATCTAAGTACACAACACGTTATGAAACTTGAAATTAATGCATATTCATTTAGTTTACACCATTTCAAAGAAGTCTGTTGGCCAAGTTATAATATGTTTAACAAATGGTAGATATTTATAAGAGCATTGTGGAACCATAAGACAAAGCAACCTCTTTAAAACCCACAACCAATAAAGAGAATCCTTAATCTAGGAGAGATCCTCCTATTGATCTTCTCTTCCTAAAATATTGCTTTATTGCCCTGATTTTTCATATGGAGTAATCGTAACGAAGAAACTCCCTTAAATTATTAATGTAACATTTTAAAGAGTTAGATGATTGTTTCCACAAAATATACAATACCATTTTTTATATTATTTTAATTGAAAATTTTAATGGATGATCTAAGAGTACTTGTTAAGATATTAAGTAAAATCCTTTTCACAGTTGATGTAATTTTTTTTAGGTTTCTAAATAATATTGAAAAATATAGAATTTTTATTTTTTTAAATTCTAAATATGTATAATAGAAATTAGTAATTTAGGTGATCTAATACGTGCCAATTAAGTGGCTAGACGATGTGTTTGAGCTCTACCTAATCGCAACTGAGCAGTTTATGGTTGTGGATAGCCTCGTTTAGGTCCTTAATTGTTGGATTCTCGTAATTGCCTAAATGCATTACTGTCTAACTCGAGTGAACTCATCCGATGCATCCTAGTTTCAACCATAAAATTGGTCAATCATTATTAACATCGATTCATGCTCGATACAGTTGACTTAACCATTCAAACCCCATTTCTATACAACCCAATTAAGTTTTCCAGTGGGGAACTTTTTTTTTTCCATAGAAAGCACAATTAAACAAAACAATAAATATAGATCCAAGAATTTAAAAAAAAAAAAAAGAAAGAGCATAAAATGCTCTAAACTTATGAATCTAAAAAAATGTGAATAATTATATCATTTTATAAATATATATAAATTATATTTTAATATTTTTATTGAGTTAAACAATTCGCTACGGGTTTAACTCCTATTTAACCCTTTCAACTGTTAACTTCTTTTTATTCTCAATCAACCCCTCGATTCGGTTTTGACAATGACGACATTATGTTGGAAGTGGAGTAGAAGGTTCATTTTGGGCTTCACGCGAAGAGCACAAATCAATAGCTGTCTTCTCAATTCAAAGAGTAAATGGTTGACTACTGAAACGTGGATGCCCGCTGTCCAAACTCCGATCACTTTTGCCTTTGTATTTATTCGACATTGATGTTGCAAAGGAAAAAGCTTACTCTCGATTCTCAAATCCTCAAAAGTTAGAAGCGTTTTCCGTGTAATTTAGGACCCGATGATTCCACTTCTCGCCTTTAACTTTTGCAATTGCCCAGTAGTTTTCATTATATGGCACATGTGAGGTGCTTTTATGCTGCAGAGTGCAGAAGGCTCTTTTTACATTATTAATACAGCATTTTAATACCTTTTATACCACCTTTCATTATATGGCACCTCTCAAATACATAAGTGATAAATAAAATAATTTAAAAAAACCTTAAACATTCACTCTATAATTTGAGTTAATAAAATTAATTTTTGGCCTAGATTAGTTGTTTAATTTTATAGAGTAATAATTCTTTAGAGTAAAACTATTTTTCAGATTTCTTTAAGACTTATTTATGAAGAGAAAAAACTCAATATTTATAGGTTTTTGGATAAGATAGCATCTTTCAAATCGTCTGAGCAATCAATATATAAAATAGACTTTTACTTATAATTTGCTTATTTCACTTTTACTTGTAATTTCAATATCTGTTTGAAAAAAAAAAAAATGGTACTCAATATCCGTTTACTGCTTAAAAATATTAGGGGATTAATCAAATTCTTAGAATCCTACACCAAAGCTCATCTAAGGGCTAAAAGTGATCCTTCATTTGCTAGTATTTCCTCACTTTTTAAAAGATAGAAAAACGTAAAAGGTCGGAAACTCTCCTCTTTCGTACTTGTTTTCGAAAAAAATATTTAATATGATAACAACACCTTTAATGGCATTTATACTTGGAAAATGATATTGTTCCATTCAGGAACTGGTTTGACGTATACAGCAAGTTCCAATGAGCTCTGCTCTAGAATTTAAGATGCCGACAAAGACGAAGTATTTGGATTTTGCTTCCCAGAAAATGCTTGTAGACACATGTGCACAAGTTATTTAAGTATCTTTCTTAATGTACGAAAAACCACCTGGCCAAACTTAAATTGAAGTGTAAGAATAGGCTGTCCAACCATCAAAATCAGTTATGTGTTGCCGTTGGTCCTTCAAAATCAAGACAGGGCAAGAATTCCTACATTCGGCACTTAAAAGGAATTTCCTCTGTGCAGGACTTTTTTGGGGCCATTGTAGGAGTAAAAGAAAGCCTTGGGTAAATTGCTTTGGTGTCTCAAGACTTAAGATTTGGATGAAGAATCAAATCGGCCTTAAACTGTGGATTCATAAGTGGAGAATACAGTGATTTAAGATTTTTTTTTCTTGTTTTTCATAATTTTTTTTTTCCTTTTTCCTTACTAAGCCTTCAACTCCTTTTTTTATTTCTTTCCTCCTTTCATAAAATATACATTACAAACAAATAACAATTAAAATATAGAAAAGTCTCTTATAGTAAGAACTAATCTAATCGAGTAGAGTAAAGTAGTCAGAGGAAAAAATATGTTTTACTGTATTTTACAATCACTCGAAAGATGCCTATTGTCATTTCTTAGTTCTTGTCAGTAGTCAATTAAGGTCTGCACATACTAGGCTTACAAAATAATACATAATGGGGCGACGCCGAAGGGTTATCCGGTGTGTCTATTCTAATACTTAAGTTAGTAATAGGCTTTTAATGGAATAGAATATGTGATATGCAAGATTAAAATGCAAAATTTGTAAAGAAAGTTATCGTTGGAAGGTGATCTAGTATTTACATTAGAATGAAACCGACGGTTGGAGATTAGTTAAGATGAGAGATCTTCTCCTGAAAGTATAGGAGAGTAAAACCGTCATGCCCGACATATCCCTAATATTCAAGACGTAGCCATTTTATCCTTATCTCTTGGATTATGATTGTTACAATGTTTCACGAGCTTGAGTCATTCAAATCTAGGGCCGAGGCTTATAGAGGTAAGCCTAGGGTAGCAAGGTTTAGTGAGTCTGATTGGGCCTAAGAAGTCTCTACCCAAAGGGCCCTATCAACATTTGCACCACCCCTCCCCCCCAAGGGTTTCATTGCCGAGAAAGAGGTAAAGAGAAGGAATGCATAGGCCGTCTAGGCATAACCGATCTGACTCCATGAAGTAAGATCTAATGCTATGATGTCAATGTGATGAGGTTATAGATTTGAAGTGATGGATGGTCCAAGGTGATGACTCGTCCTAAGTAGTGATTTGCCAGTTTGAAAATGTCCAAGCTAAGCGAGCAAGGGTGCTCAGGTGCTCCAATGCTACAGATCGATTCGTTTGAACAAGGCCTGACAAGGATCGAGCAAACGTAGATGCATCATGTCTTCATAACATCGACCAGGTATAAATCGGATGGGCTTTGAAGAAGCTTCCTATTAAAGGAACTTTTTCAAAATGCAACTTTTGACCACTTGTATTTCGTACACTAAATGCGGCGTGACAGGTATCGTGTTACAGTAGACTAGCATGCAGCTACATGCTTTCTACCTTTTTAACGGTGGTCGTCCGATCAAAATGCTTTCTACGTGTTTGCTAGGCAGCATTCCAAAAGATTTGTGTTTATACGTATCTTCATAATCGCCTGTACGGCTTTCCAAGCAGTTTTCCTATAAATAGGAGAATTATAAAGAGATACTGCTTTTCTGCAATCTTTTCACTTAGTTATTACAATTTCTACGTTCACATTCAAATGCTCAAACCTTCTTTAAAAGTTTCAATTTTTCTTTCAAGAATCACCATCATGTTTACCAATAGAGGTGAGGCTAGCTTTTCTTCACCGCAACTTACCTCTAGTTTAGACTCTTCAAGGAGTGGTCCTCCTCAAGTGCAGGAGGGTGAAGTGTCGTCACTAGCACAACTCGACCAACCTACGAGGATGGCCGTGGAAGCATTGGATAAAGCCAGAATCATCAATACAATCCCTAAAGACATATACACGAATATTCCCTTGTCCCCGCAAAGGATTTATTCAACGCTCCTGATACGGACAAAGGGCTTGACGACTATATAAGTAATAATAGGCAATTTGCCCTCAGCTGGGTTATTAGCAACTTCCTCGTGGGGGAGCTTCCCATGTAGAATATTAGGCTGCTATGCAGGGACGAACGGGTGGCCTTGCTATCGGAGAGGTGCTTTATGGTTTTTGAGAAGTGCCTAGAGTTTGGACAATGCCTCCTCTCAAGTCGTTTTAAGAGGGAGTTTTTCAATTATCATCACGGTAGCCCGTCACAAGTCCCTCATAATGGGTGGAAGGTATTCCAGGCATTCTGCAAATACCTGGTGATAATGGCTGCTCCCCGAGCTCTTCTGTTATTTTTACATGTAGAAGAGTGTTGGGGGATAGCCTTACCTCCAGCCACGCCTAGGAAGGGAGTTGTTCTACGGTCTTATCGATTCGGTCAAAGGTTGGTAGGACGAATATATAGTGGTGGAGCTGCCCGAAGAGGCCAACTTCTGGACTCAATGGACCGATATGGTTCGTATTAGAGGTGAGAAGAGGCTCGAGCCGAGCGATGCTGAAGTCGTCCAGAAGATCTTGGCCTTCATAGAGTTAAGAGTTAGCTAGGAGATCAACGCTGCGGAGGCTGTAGAAAGGCCAGCACCTGATCTCTGAGCTCTTCCCTAGCATAAAGAAAGCTATAGCAGAGAAGTGAGTTAAAAGTACTGATTTATCCCTATGCGCCTGTTTGTTGTACCAGTGTCGGGGTGCTTTGTCCGACACTTGTAGGATGGGAGGACCTCCTTGGTCGTGCTGGTCACAATAGTGTTTTGCAAATAGTAATGGTAGTGGTAATTTCTTTTGATTTATCTTTGTCTTTGTTTTCTTTTTCTAACCTTTAGATCAGTCTTCTTGTAGACAAGAGTTTAGCCCCGAAGATGTCTCGTCCATCTATAGATGACCTAATGAACCAGTACTAAGCACAATCTAAGGTGGCTCAGCCAATAGGGAAGGTAGTAAGACGAAGCCAAGGCTAGGCGAGACAGCAAGGCACCACCGAAGTCTGTGCCACAGGGGGTTCTCCTCAGCATCCATGATGAGCTCGTAGACATAAAGCCTTTAAGCGTGGCTTTACTTACTCCTGCCTTCATCCAATCGTTTGAGCCAATCATCATGGACGATGAAGACGTAGAAGTAAAGGGGCTCAACATGCAAGTGTTGTCTCCTCTAAGAGCATCGAAGGGAAGGGTAGAGGAGAAGGTTGCCCATCCTGCAATGGCAGGCCAGAAGTGCAAGGTTCTCAAAGCGTCCAAGGACCTGACTTCGGCAACAAAGAAGCAAACGCCCTTGGCGAAAGATCCTTTAGCGAAAGGAAAGTGGAATAAATAGTCTTTGGCTCATCCCTACTAGAGCATAGATGACATAAGGGATGGGTTTTTGGACGTCTTTAATAACTTCCGAAAGATGGGGATGAGGCTAGGGCTGGGGCTGGGGCTGGGGCCAGACCTATTCCTAGAAGCGCCGTATATATCCAAAGACGAGGCGCTGAAGAAGGGGCTCCCAAATTGGAAACGAAGAAGACTCAAGAGAAGATCTTAAGGCTAAAGTAGGAGGTCCGTGCCAGCAATCTAACATTGCAGCACCGAATCTTAGCTATCAGGTTTCGATGAGATCTTACACCCTTAGCGATTGAGTTGTCTTAGAGAAGATCTCCCAAGGGGGCAAGGGCGACCCCATACAGACTGCGGGCTACTTGAGTATGATCATACGGAAGGTAGGTCTTCCTTGTTGTTGTGGTGTTGTATTTTAGTGTCCTGTATTAACTTATGGGCTCCATTTTCATCTTGCAGTACCATGGCTAAGTGCTCCTTGAGCTAAGCAAGTCTCATGCCATTCAAAAAGAGGTAACAAGATTACGGGAGGAGTTGCATCAACAAAAGAAGTGGCTACTAGAGGCGGAGGCTTCTAGTAAAAGATACTCGAGAAAATTTGCTTAAGTTAACAAGCGCTTGTATTGCTCTATTATGCAGGTGGTGAGGCTTCAGGCGAGGCTCAACCATGTCGAGCAAGAGAAGGGCAAAGCCGAGAAAGCGGCCCAAAAGGTCATGGAGCTGAAGGCTCGGCTAGAGAACGAGCAGAAGACGAGGGCTCGTCTCTCGTAGAAGCTGAATGAGGAAGGCACAGCTAGGGTTCGAGTCAAAAAGGAGAATGCCGAGTTGAAGGCTTCCGTAGCTAAGCTAGAAACCGAGTTAGTAATGAAGGCGTTTAAGTGCGAGGGCATTAAGGCTATGTCACTAGAGCTGGTCGGTTTGAAGGTCACTTTAGAGCAACAAGTTGGGGAGCTACAGGGCAGAGTTTTAGAGATAGAGGAGATCATCTCCCAAATGGAGAGTAGGAAGGTCCTCAGGATGTTACCACTAAGAAAGCGGTCGCTGACTATAGGACCATTGAGGAGTGGCTAGAACAGTTGGAGGAACTTTCCATTGACTCCACTCGCTTCATTAGGAGGGAAATCCTCTCCCATTATTCGGACTGAGACCTGAACTTCCTCAACTTCTTGGACTCCCCAACTTTCAATGAGAAAAGGGAAGCCCTAGTGTAGGAAAATGAGTTCATCTAGGCTATCGACAAAAATGAAGGCGTGTCCTTTGCTGCCGAAGCAAGGCAGGGTGCCTCTACATCCAACCTTACCTTACCAACCTAGCAAGAGGCTGCTTGGAAGTTATCCTTGGGGAAGATCCAATTGTGGAGGGTCCTACCGTTCTTGGTTCACATCTCTCAGGCCCCCCTCCAGCTCAGGGCCAGCCGTATGAAGTGCCTACGGATTAGTGCTCGAAACAGATATACGCTTTAGATTTTCCAGAGTTAGCTTATCCGAGGTGGTAGCAAGGTTCTCTCTTTTTTTTTTTTTTTGTACTTAATGTAATTAGGATCGGAATGTCGGCTTTGCTCTGTAACTAAACATCCATGGGAGAAATAAATGAATGTTTTTGAAACATCCCTGGCTATTCTCTGTCTTTCTTTAAATTTTGTTAACCCTTAGTTGCGGTTTTGTTGGGGGAATCCCTCTATGCAAGGGCTGTTTACCCTTGCCAAAGTTATTCTATGGGGGTTAAGTCGATGGCGTTTTGACCTACCCAGCTTGTGGGAGTTCCTCAGTGCAAGGGGTGTTTCACCTTATCGAGATTATCCTAAGGAGGTTAGGTCGATAGCATTCCAACTTACCTGGTTCGTAGGAGTTCCTCTATGTAAATGTTTCCCTTTGCCGAGGTTATCCTAAGGGGGTCAAGTCGATAGCGTTCCGACCTACCTTATTGGAGAGTTCTTCAGTGCAAGGAGTGTTTTCCCTTACTAAGGTTACCCTAAGAGGGTCAGGTCGGTGGTGTTCCGACCTGTTTGGTTCATGAGAGTTCCTCTATACAAGGGGTGTTTTCCCTTGCTAAGGTTACCCTAAGGGGGTCAGGTTGATGGCATTCTAACTTACCCTGTTGGGGAGTTCCTCAGTGCAAAGGGTGTTTCCCCTTGCTGAGGTTATCCTAAAAAGGTTAGGTCAGTAGCATTCCAACCTACCCAAGTGACTCTTCATGTGCAAAAAGAAAGGGAGAGAGAAAGAAGTATATAATCAATTGAGAACTTTTATTTCAATACAACTAAAAGAAAAACTATACATGATGAAATTCTAATCAAAATAAAGGTGTAGATTATCGACGCTCCATTTGCGCGAGATAAGCTTGCCATCTAATCTTTCTAGCCTGTATGCTCCATTACCCAATCTCTCCCTAACTGTTACCGGGTCTTCCCAATTGGAGGCTGGCTTGCTATGCCCTTCTTGTGAACTAGTGGCCTCTAATTTTCGATACACAAGGTTATTGACCTTAAACTCCTTGTGTCAGACCTTCTGATCATAATATCGGACAACCCGATGTTGATATGCAATAACTCGAGCAGCAGCAAGGTCTTTAATTTTCTTGATTATGTCAACACTTACCTACAACAATGAATCATTCAAGGCGGCGTCGAAACTTCAAGTCTAAATATTAGGGAGCTTAAGTTTAATAGGGAGAACTACTTCCGATTCGAGAGCTAAACGGAAGGGGGTTTCGCCCGTTGAAGTGCAATATGTGGTCTTGTACCCCCACAAGATATTAGGCAGCTCGTCAGCCCAAGCATCGTGAGATCGATCAACACGCTTCTTCAAGTCGTCTAAAATGACCCAATTGATCAACTCCACTTGTCCGTTTGATTGGGGTTGGGCAACCGAGGCGAAATGTAGGGTGATATAGTGCTTGGCGCAAAACTCTCTAAACTTGGGGTTGTTAAACTGTCGACCATTATTCATGATCAGTGCATAGGGAACTCCAAACTAAGAGAGAATGTTATTTTTGACAAACGACTCCACACTCCTCTCCGTGATTTTGGCTACGGCTTCGGCTTCGGCCTCTACTTACTTCATGAAGTAGTCGACTGCGACAATTGTGAACAGCTATCTTCCTGATGCTTTCGAGAAGGCGTCAAGGATATGGATGCCCTATTGTGTGAATGGCCATGGGCTCATTAGGGGTTGGAGAGCGGTACTGGCTACATAACTGATTGGGGTATGCTTCTAGCATTGTAGGCACTTCTAGGCTACGGCCTTCGTACCTTGCCTTACGGTAAGCCAGGAATATCCGAGCTGTAGTGCCCGAAAATACAAAACTTAAGACTAAATATGATTGTTGCACACTTTAACGTGCAGGTCCTCCATGGCCCTTCCCCTTCTTGAAGACACCGGAATAAGGGAGGTTGACTCTGCTACAATATAGAATGCCGTCGATCAGCATGTAATTGGTAGCATGATACCGAAATTTCATGTCGTACGTACACATTCAATCGAAGGCTTCCTGGAGATCCTTGACACGATCGACTAGCTTCTGGCTCTTGACAATCATGTTATTGATGTACACCTCCATATTGTGCCAGATCTAAGGCTTGAATAATTTCATCACCATTCGCTGGTATGTGGCCTCGACGTTTTTCAGTCCAAATGGCATCACTGTGTAGCAATATGTGCCATAGTTAGTGACGAAGGAGGTATGGACTTCATCCTTCAGGTCCATTTTGATCTAGTTGTATCCCAAGAATAAGTCCATAAAGCTTAGTAGGGCGTATCCTGACATCGAATCAACAAGCTGGTCGATTCTAAGGAGTGAGAAACAACCTTTGAGGCAGGTTTTGTTGAGGTTAGTATAATCGACACACATGGGCCACTTCCCATTTTTCTTCTTAACTAGTACCACATTCACTAACCACGTTAGGTACTTTTCCTCCTTTACAAAGCCGGCTTTAAGCAGCTTCTGCACTTCCTCTTCGATTGTGACATACCGTTTTGGGGCAAAATGCCTCTTTTTTTGTTTGACAGGCCTCGTTGTGGTGTCAATGTTGAACCTGTAAGTCGCTAGGTAGAGAGAAATTTTGGGCATGTCTGACGCTAACCAAGCAAACCTATCCAAATTTGCTCGCAAGAGGGCAATGATTTCCTCCTTCACTTCAACCGGGGTCTCAATCCCAACTTTCGTCGTTTAGTCAGGAGAGGTGCCAATATGGACATCTTCCATTTTTTCTTTGGGCTCACCCCTCTCAACTAGTCTCTCTTGTGAGCTTATTTCTAAGGCAAAAACATCATCGTCTTTAACAGCCATGATATATAGTTCTCATGAGAGCTTCTAATTACACTTACATACCCCACCCTAGTGGGTGTCGAGAATTTGGCCTTCAGATGCAGGGAGGATATGACAATCTCAAATGCGTTTAGGCTTGGTTTTCCCAAAAGCACATTATAAAGGGAGAAACAATCGATTACAACAAACTCCATGAGTCGTTGTACCACGTGGTTGTCATCGCCAAGTTCCATGTCCAGCATGATGATGCCCTTGGCAGGGACTGTGCTGCCATTGAAGGCAATCAGATTGTGGTGGTATGACTTCATCTTTACTGGTAATTTCTTCCTTATCCTGTCGTATGTGTAAAGGAAGAGTATATCGATGGAGTTGCCAATGTCCACCATAATCTTCATGACCTTGAATTTTGAGATCCTTGCCCCAATCACAAGAGCATCTTGGTGGGGAATGTCGACCCCTTCAAGATCGATGTTAGAAAAGGAGATAGAAGTGTTTAACTTCTATCTCTTCTCTCTTACTACCAACACCTTCAATTGGGCGTAACTGAGCTGCCAGTACTTGATCGGCTCTCAGGGTGCGGGTCCCCCATAATTACATTTATAATGCCATTGGAGGCATGATCATTGCGACGATCGTTATTTTGCTCCACTTGGGTATCCTTGATCCATAGCCATCGAAGTGCTCCACCAATGTCATCATTTGAATGTTTGTCATTCCTCCGATGGACCACATATTCATTGAAGAAACTGCGTTGAATGACGCATTTGACGGCATTCTTCAACTGAAAGAACTCTTCAATTGTATTGCCGTAGTCGTCTTGGAACTGACTGTATTTGTCAAAGTTTCGACGACTAAGGTTTCCCCGCATTTTCTGCAACCTCTGCAGCAAGTTTCAATGTTTCATTTCGAAATAGACTTGGGTTATGAGTCTATTCAAAGGCGTGTACTAGCTGTAAAAAGAAGGGGGAGAAGGTTACACTCTGCTCGGCACTTCTTCTTCCTAGAGCTCTCCCCCTTTGGTCTGCTTGGCATCTTTTCGCCTAGGCGATCTTTTACAAACAATTTCTCCTTATCCTGCTTTCTACCCAACATTTCTTGATCGACGTCACGCTTGGCACAAATGTTATCTTCCTAATCGATATACTTATAGGCTTTGTTCCAAAAGTCAGCTAAGGTCTTTAGATTACTCTTCACAAGTGATCGGAAAAAATCTCCCAAGAATCTAATGCCGAGCTATAGGATATAGACAACTACTCCATGGTCGAGCTGAGGGATCTCGATTACAGCATTATTGAAACAAGCCACGTAATCACATAGGGACTCACCTTCACCTTGCCTTACCTGGTACAAGCATGATGTGTCCTTGGACGAAGGCTTACTAGCCTTAAAATGGAGGCTAAACTTTCTAGCCACCTCAATGAAGGAGTTGATCGAGTTATCAGAGAGATGGTTAAACCATGTTCGTGTTGCCTTCCTTAGCATACCCAAGAAGGCTTTGCACAATATGGCATCCCATGACCGTGAAGGTTCATGAGGGTACAGAAGTGGAGAAGATGGTTGTCAAGGTCGCCAGTACCATCATACTAGTTCAGGGACGGAAGTTTACTATTAGGAGGCAACACTTTGTCTTAGATACCCCTAGTAAAGGGGATCTTATTGCTAACGACCAATTCAGTGTCGCCAGCAGGCTTGCCTCCCTACTACTCAAAGAGCCGCCTTACCATTGCATGGAGCTCATTCAGGTTGGCCTCATCCGTTGGGTGAGCTTATTGTACGACTGAATAAGCTTGAACTCCCTACGAGTCAACTTCCTACTCGTTGCCAGTCAAGGCTTGATCGCAGGTAGTTGCAGACCTTGCTGGTTGCTAATGCAGTGGCAAATCAGGTTGCTAATACCTTCCATTCTATTACTGCTACTGGATATTGTCCCGCCTAGTGCAGGCATCTGAAACTTCAGAGTGGTGAGTTTGTATGTTGCAACACTTTGCCTCATCCAAGCAAGCACAAAGCTCCTTGTTCTGCTCAACATATTACTCAGCTAGGCACTCCATGTGCTTCAAGCATTCTTCTAACATAGCTCTTGGGAGGAGTTGGTTGTCCCCAGGCTAGTTGTTTACCAACTGTTGATTTATTTGCTCCTCATGCTGAGACATGATGTAGAAAAGCTTAATGTGGATTATGTGTTTGGTGTGTTTAGAATCTTAGATGTAAGAATTCTCTTTCTCATAAACGGCGCCAAATGTCATTTTTCAATTCTTATCAGTAGTCAATTAAGGTCTACTTGTATTAAGCTTGCAAAACAATGCACAATGAGGGGATACTAGTGGTTATCCGACGTAGCCACTCCGATACTTAAATCAGCAATGGGCTTTTGATGGAATAAAATATGTGATGTACAAGCTTAAAATGCAAAGTTTGTAGAGAATTACCGTTGGATGGTAGTTTAATATTTATAGCGGAGTGGAATTGGCGGTTGAAGATCAATTGGGGGAGAGATCTTCTCCCGAAAGTGTAGGAGAGTAGAACTGTCATGCCGGACATATTCCTGATATTCAAGACGTAACCATTTTATACTTATCTCATGGATTATGGCTATTATAACGTTTTATGGACCTAGGTCATTCAAATCTAGAGTCGAGACCTATGGAGGTAGGCCTAGGGTGACAAGGATTGGTGGGTTTAATTGGACCTGAAGAGTCTATACCTAAAGGCTCTATGTATTCGTTAATCAAAATCAAACCACCTTAGTTTGATATGAATCTTTAGAAAACTTTTGGTCTATTGATCAATTTTACCTTTTCCAAAAAAAATTCAAATGTATGTGATTATCCAATTTAAATTTTTTTAAAACAAAATAATTTCACTCGAACATAATTTAAAAAACCCTAATGCTAGATCACTACTTTTGAAAAAACCATACTATTTACTTTTTTTGTAATAAACTGAAAAAATGATTTTTCTACATAATAATTGTTCATATTTGTAACCATTTTTTTTTTTTTTGTTGATTTTTGATGAGTTAAAGACCACCAGTTTGAGCGATTTCACCCAAACAAACCGCTTCAACCCTTTAAGCTCAATAATTCCTCAAGCGATTAAAGCCCGACCACTTGCAACTCGAACCAATTTACGATTCAAAAACAATCCTTACTCGAGTCTATCTCAAGTAATAACACTACTACTTTAGGGCACATTTTCATGAATACCAACTGAAACATATATCCATATTTTCGAATTTAGTTTTATACCAATAGTCATCTCCATTTATGATAATAAGTCTAAAAGTGTAAACAAATTAAACAACTTATAAGCTATTTGAGTTTGATTCAAGAAATATCAACTTGGATTCAAACTTAAACTCAAACTCAAGTTTTATAGTTTTTAGCTAAACTAGCTTAGGAATTTAATCGAACTCGCATCAAGTATAGGTATTAATTGAGTTCAAATCAAATTTCAACATTAATATTAGTACGAGTACCAACAGTCATCTCCGTTTCATGATAATACATCCTTCAACAGCCAATAAGACAACATCTATAGATTCTATTTGATTATAGTACCCGTATCTCAAAGAAAAACTCCCGTTTAAGTGTAGCTCATGGAAGAGTCTGCAAGGCTCAGGACAACCCGCAACGCCATTAATGGGAAAAAATAATATGGGCAGAAAACAAACCTTTATTGCCAAAAACAAAAACCATTAAACTACATTTCCACAAAAAGATTATATAAAACTTATTTCATCATTATATTCTATTTTACCAGTAATCTTCCTGTTCCCAAATTGTTTACATCCATATCCCTATCTGAAGAATCTATCAACCACATATTATCAAATAGGAAGAATATTTAAAGCATGCCTCACCTTTAAAAGAAAAAAATTCCTTGTTCTTTCGATTGGCGAGATACAGATAGGTATACCATTTGAAAACAAGTAAACTTTATCTTTACAAAACATTACAAACTGAAGTTCGAATTTTAAATAGGCCTGGATTGAGCAGTCTACCTGGTTCACTACGAAACTGAACAGAAACCGCCATTATTTAACATATATGCATGATATAAGAAAGCACAGCTTTGGGAGAACACCATTTGTTACCAAATCTCTGATATTGACATAACAGAAGGATGGCATGACGCCTAACAAAGCAAAATTCCGGACAATCAATACTATTGACAAGACGAAGTATATTTGCTCCAACATATTATTATACAACATAGATTAATAAAAGGGAGCACTCCCATGGTCAACATGAATGAATACACAGCAACATGTGATAACAACTGACAGAAAAATTCTGGATAAGCAACAATATTAACATGACAAGGTGCAATTTTTACATTCCATGTACATAATTTTTAAAAACCAATATGGGGGAAAAAGGAAAAAGAAAAGTAATTGGTAGGAACAACGGTCAACAAAATAAGGGAATAGGCTTTAAAGAAGCAGCAAAGACACGTCATGGCCACTTACAGAGACATAAACTGCTGTACGACTCAATTTAGTGGATAAATAAAACTCACTCCAGGACTTTAACTCGTTTCTTTACGTGCTACCCTTTTTAACTGGAGGCCAAGATAATCTCCTGTGGCTGGTGCCGTCAAACTGATTGAAATCTCCCAACTCGCTGTTTCCATCTACTGTTTCTAGCCGGTTAGCATCTTCTGCCCTTTGGCTTGGGATATCTAAGTCATCAAAACCTGATTCATTTTTCCATGGCGATGGAGTGACACAATCAGAATCTCCTAGTACTTTCTGTGATGGATCTTTGGGCGTTGCAGGCAATGTTGAATCAGGGACCCTCAGTTTCTGAAGTGTGGCAAATGATTCCCTCATGGCCGACATTGCTTCAAAATATCTGGTACATGATGCCAAGGCAACAGGAATAGGACGAAGCATTTCCTACATGAACATGAAATGAAAATGACATAAGAGGACATTAAAAGGGTTTTTTTTTTTTTTTTTGGGTCAATTAAAAGAGTTTACTTTCATAAATTGAATATCAAATCTCCAAGCACTTTAATATGAAGCTCACCCAATAACCAGGGAAACAGGTGTATAAAGAACAAAAACTTCAGGTTCATTAATCTAATTGAATAAATTTAAACTCAAAATATTTCATTAAAATCCACATGGTTCAATATTGCATACCCCCCATACTGAAGGTGGCTCCTTGAAGTTCTGGGTCCACTGAAAATCAGAAACAGATGCTGTCAAGGCAGCATAATCACCAGCAGCCTTCATTAATAGTTCCGAAAATTGTTTCTGCATATAAAAAAATTCCATCAACCAAAGTTAGCGTTCCAAGGTCTTGAGTAACAGTGCTCTATGAATTACAACGGCACAAGGAAAATTCAAAAACATAAAAATATCTTAAAGATAAAGAGGCCGATGCACGTCTGAATTGGATTGAAATGCAAGCAACGAAGCAGATGTGCATTTACAATCTAGCCAGCTCTGGGTTCGAGTGACATTTCACCCCTAACCATAACTCATCCACTGATTCTTCAACATCAGTTGGTTCAGACCTCCACTTAGTTTCACCCAAGCTTAATCCTGGTCTTAGATAGATCACCCAAGTTGTTCAATCACACGTTATGGTAATACATAGAAACGATAATGAAAACTCTACACAATTGATCTTTTGAGCCAGTTTCAAGACAGGATAAATACCCACCATCTTGGAGTCAGCTGCTGTCTTTCGACCACTAACTCTTCTTCATATGTGAACATAAGCGAGAGAGAGAGAGAGAGAGAGAGAGATATGTGGTGTAAAATCATTTCTTAGCATTAAGAAATCTAACCAGAAACTTTAAAGGAAACCCATAAATCCAAACAAAATTAACAGCATAAACAGAATAACCTGATACTCTGCTTCCACCGGGATGCAGTCTAGCGAATATGGCTGCTGAAGCCTTGCAATAATGCGATCCTGCAAAAAGTAAAATTTATAAATAACTAAGATTTTCTCACTCTCATGCTTGTTATAGAAGCTATAAAAGTTTGATGACTCCAAATATTAGTAGTTGGAAAAAAAAGGAACAGAGGTGAAATGCCAGAGAACTGGTAAAGCAGGTAGGATATTCTAGTTTCAACCTTTTGTTTATACAAACAAGCTTTGTCAGAAAAGAGAGAAACACACCCGTGCAACTACTTTACCAGTGACTTAACACAAAACAATATATTGCATAATACACTGAATGACAACTACAGAACGAGAATAGCTGTGCAAGTAATGCCATATTGCCCAAATGCTTCCTTTTGTTTTCCCTTTATTGCCTAAATGTATCAAGCCTCCACAACCACCCATTTCAATTCACAATCACTTTCCCCTAGAAGAGATATGGTCTAGAAAGCTCAACTTCTAGGAGAACTGGTGAAGTCCATTGAGAGCCCTTCCACTATGAATCAATTAATTTTGATCAGCACATGGTAGCTTTTCTTTATCTATCATCCTGGTGAAATTTGCCACATTATTGTCAATGGCAATGGCAGGTAGAAAGGAGAGTCATGTAAGGTAGTCAAATGTTAGCATAAGTTAGAGCACAAAGCTCCTCCAAACCACCATGACGTATCTGGCCAAAGAACAAAAAGCCATCATGATGTTGACTTCAGCAATAATAAGTTAATAATAGGCCTTGTTGATGTACTCATCACATCTCCCAAGTACAATAAAATGGTTACCTAGGCTTTATATGTTGGATACAGTGAAGTATAAGCTATAGGAGCATAAGCGTGTTGCACTAAAATTAAAAAGCATGGAAACTAAGAGAGCATTCAGGTGCCATTCTAGATTGGTTGGATTAAGGAATTACTTAGCAACAATACACTTCATATGGATTTGGTTTCATTTATTCATACATCTTGCAGATACCATGCATTTGATTTTAACAGGAAAACTAAGTACTTGATGCTACCGCACCAGAGGAAAAAAATTTACCACAACATGCAGTTTTTTGAGTAACAAAGCATAACATGCCCTTACTACTGAGAGATTACCTAACTAAGATGAAAACCCCAAGGAAAGCTCTAAATATGACTGGAAGAATGTAGCATGAAAAGAAATCTATAGTAGATAGTTCATACTCACTCTAAGGACTAACTGAGCTTATTGAGAAGAAATGGATCATTTGGGATAATATTGAGGAAAGTCCTAATTGAGTCCTATCTTTATGTATCTGATCCACATGAGAATTAATGACACTACATGTCAAAGAAATCATAACCAACTTCGCAAGAAAAGCTCTCTAGTTAGCAACATTAGCAGCAACGTTAAATCCCAATACCTAATATTCCAAGAACATCAGATATTTCTGATTAATTAGCTTAGTCTCAAATAAATGCAGAATCACTGTGGTATTTCCAGGCCCAAAGTGAGAAGGCTCACTAGCATGTTCAGAATGCTTTTCTTGAAAGTAGAAGAACTGGATTTTTCATAGCCAGTGTGTTATCAGACCACTATCATTAAACGTCAAAGTTGAGTTATCTGCAAGTTATATGTACAGACTTTCAATAATGCCTGCAAAACTTTTTGGAACTACATTTTACCAGGATCATTTCTGATAGAAAGCTATGTTCCGAGATCAGTATGCATCTCTATGAGGGTATTTTAGATCCTCTCATGGTATTTGTCATACATGACCAACAAATCCCTTTCCTATCTGCCCTTATAAAGGTAGCTTTTAGAGCCTCCCTTTTGAGGCAGAGACTACCTCTAACCTTGACACTGCACTATGGTTTCCTCAGCCCAAATATCAGTTTAAAACATAATTTTCAGTTCACAATAAAATGATAAAATAATTTATCTTTCAAAAGGTAAATATCCACAACGAAAAGAAAGTAGAGCTAGAAGGTGCAACACTGCAACCCCTTAAACTTATAGAACCTGTTTAGAGAAAACATAAATCTAAGACTTCACTTCCTGGAAAGAAAAGTATGATTCCATAGTTGAGTCAGAAAATTCAAGTTGCGTTAAGATGACCTGTTATTTTTGTTAAGCATGATGTCATGTGTTCAAGTATTTCTATTGATCAATCATGTCATATAGACCCAAGTCAACCAACCAATTGATTCAATTAGTTCACACAGAAACCAGAAACGCAGTAAGGGAACCAGTTACCTTATTTTGGATAACACCTTTCAATATTGAAGTAATTCTTGATAGAGTCTCAACCTTCTTCTCCATCTCACTAACATGTGTAAGATGAGCCACATTTTTATCATCCTACATATTCAAACTGCAAGTAAGCTGTGCACGAATAGCATTTAGTTTTTGTAATCCTTTACAAAAGCATGTAGTATCCCCAACATATATTGCAATCTACCCCTAATACAAATGGAAACTATTACCTTTCGGCCTTGAAGTTCAACTTGCAAATCTGCAATTTTCCTTTGGACAGCAGTAAGCTCTCTTAAAACCTTTATCAAATCATTCCCCTTTTCACCATTGACTGAGGGCAAACTTGGAACTTCTTCCTAATATAGTCATATAATTAACAAGAGCACAGTGAGAATCAAGCTTGCACTCCTCTCATTTATTACAAAAGCCAAGATAAAACAGAAGCAGGCGAATTAGACTATACAATAAATCCATAACATATCAAGAAAATTTGCACTACTAAATACTAAATATGACCACAACCAACTCATCCAAAATTTATGAATGTCCACTAATATTCAACAGTCAACACTCCCCTAAATATTGACCAAGATGTTGACTGACGCTAAGGACACGGAATTTATCAAGTATGTGATCAGATAACAGCAGGGACTTGATATTTGAACAAAGCATGCAAAAGATTTAGATTTGGTTTTATATTCAAATTTCAAAATGTAATAACCCGCTTTTGTTCTCCCGAACCATTTGTTTTCACTAAGGAAGACACATTGCTTTCTCTATCTAGAACAAGATTTCCATAGGATCTAATAATACTATATCTATTTAGTAGCTCTTAGTAGAGAACAAGGGGTCAAACATTTCCTTTTGGTAAGTAAATAAACTCATTGAAAAAGGAGAATATACAACCGCATATAGCAGGAATGAGTTACAAAATAAAAACACCCAAAGGGAGCTCAAATAAACAAGTATAGAACTGTCAAAGCTTTACAAAAAGAGGAGACTAGAGAAACCACTCCTAGATTGGACATTGTAGGTCAATATGAGATCTGATTTGTCTGGTTAGAAACAAACATATTTCCTCTCAAGCCTTTGATGCCAGCCAATCCACACGGGCATTTGCAACTTCAGCATTTTCAATGATAAAAATTACATTAACTTCAACTGTAATTTAAAAAACCAAATTAAGCCATAAACATGTATACCATAGGCAGTGCAAATTAGTCGTCAAAGAAAAGGGTAGCAAACAAAAATGAAAAATCACTCATCCAAATTGACAAAACGCTAACCCTAAATCACCGGATTTTGGGGGGAGGAAGAAGAAAGAGAGGAGAGGGAAGGGGACGTACATGGGAGGAAGGAGAAGAAACGGAGAAGCCGAGATCGGAGGCAATGGAGAGAGCATCGGACATACCTCCGATGCGTCTGATGGGTTTCTTACCCACCCATGTATTGTTTTCACTCGCCATTGCCATTTTTGCTTTCGGGTTTGGAAGCGAGAGAGAGAAGCTTGGTCGTTCAGTCTTCAGACTTTTGAATCGAGAAAAATTTCTACTCGGACGGCAATTTCTATTGGAATTTCGTTTTTCAAATTAAACGTATATATTTTGGCGAAAAAATAAAAAATAAAACGTATATATCCAGTAACGTGTTCCCGGTTTCAATGGATGTTCTTTTTCCCTGCTTCAAAGGCTTAACTAAAAGAAAACGGATCAGTCGAACCAAACCCAACATGGTTTAGAAAGTTCTCATAGCAAACCAAAATTAAAAATTTATGGTTAATATAGAATAATTAATGATATCAAATCTGTTATCAGTAGGATTTCGTCGTTAAAATAAAGTGATTGGACCTTGTGTAAAGGTATAGAAAACTTGCAAAACAAAGCATTAGTAAGGGTTAAGATATTGTCCAATAAATTATTTCAATACTTAATTTAATGTTTGAACGAAAATAAATAAAATAAATTCAAAATACACCAGGAATGTTTATTGCACCCAAAGTTAATGTAACTTACCGTTGAAGGCCCTAGAGATATTTATAAAGAAGAGCCATTATGAATCTTGAAACATAATGTCTATACAATCTAGTAATGAAAACATAAAGTTTTAACATATTCTAGAATTATAAGATCATAAAAAAGTTAACTCATTTAAAGATTCTTTACAGAAATTGATTTAGGAACTAATCAAGTTGGATGTTGGTAAATAAGGTCAAACATAGGTCTAATTAGGTCGACCCATGATCCAAATAGGTTGGTGTGAATTTAAAGAACTCATGTCCAAAATACCTTAAGGTTTAAAGTAATATGTTACTTGTAATTAAAATAATTTTATTGTTGTAACATAGTTTTTAAAAGAAACATAAGTTTACATATATTTTTATTTGACTTATATGTCTAGTAGTTGCTAGAATATTTATATATATATATATATATATCAATTCAAAGGTTATAATTATATATTAATTGTATGAATAAAATTAGTAAGAAGGCACCGTAAAAAATTTTGAAATTAAACAAAGTAATTTAATGTTTCCTACTACTTTAAGTCTATCGTATTAAATCTTCCAAGGTTATCACAATTTCGTGAGTTAACTTCATAAACCATATCACTTATTTTAAAGAGTTAAATCCATATTATTATTAAGCTATAACCCCAAAAATTCATTTTTAGATTTGTACATACATTTTTCAAATTTGCTAGATGTATAAATATTTCCGAGGTTATCACAATTTCATAAGTTAACTTCTTAAGTCATATCACTTATCTTAAAAAATCAAATCCATATCATTACTAAGCCACGACCCCAAAATTCATTTTTAGATCTGTACAGATACTTTTCAAATTTGCTGGTTGTATAAACATTGACTTAATTAATAATCTCTATTATTGTTTAAAAAGTCGCATATTTTTAGTATGGAGTAGATCACTAATTATTTAGGGATGGACTTGAAACCCAAACCAAACTCTAAACAAAATCTAAAATTTAGTTCTTCTAACAGTTGGCATCAAAATAAGATTCACGTTTTGAAACATAAATAACATCAAATCGAGGGGTGTGCAAGTGAAAACGGAACTAAGTTATAAATCAAACCAAAGTCTAACAATTCACAACCTAAATTTCGACGAACCCCATTACCCACTGCTTATGTCCTAAGAAAAAAGCAGAAAAGGCCCATTAGATATAAGATGAAGCCCAAGATGATCAAATTATTAACATTCTCTCGAATGGGCTTCATAAAAAAAAAAAAAAAAATAAGGAACACAATAAAACCCGAAACCCTAACGTAACGCCGCATCACGCTGCTTCTCTTTAGGGTTAGGGTTTAGTGGTCTCTATATTAAGCTCCGTCTCCTATCTACTTCATCATCTCATCTTCTCTATGGAGATCGAATCATACTAATCATTGAAACTGCCTTTGTCAAAATAAGGGACAGGGTTAGGGTTACGGTTTCGGGTTTTGTTTCAATTAAAACAAAAATTTCCCCAATGAAGAAGCAAACCCGAAAGATAGGAAGTGCCGTATGACACTTTAAACAGCAGAGGACTACGCCGTCTCACTCTTTCCCACCCACCGGTTAGTTCGGTGGGGACATTGTGGGAGTTCCGGCATTTTTTCTCTGTGTGGATGATTTGAAACGGGTCTCTGAGGGCTTTTTTTCGTGCAAGAAGTGTTTTTCCTTCCCTTTTTTTTCCCCCATCTTCTAAGTAAGTTAAGAAATGGGTTCGATGCCACGTTGCCGGTAGCAGAAAGCAGTGACCGGTGATGCTATGATCGGACCGATATCAAATTGCAAAATGTTTCGCTGTTTGATAGGAACCTGTGGATCTTGAAATTTTGTGGTCTATGGAGCCGGTTTATGCGATTACATTTTCCTTTTTACTATATT
Source organism: Lumnitzera littorea (assembly GCA_024138015.1). Lineage (NCBI taxonomy): Eukaryota > Viridiplantae > Streptophyta > Magnoliopsida > Myrtales > Combretaceae > Lumnitzera > Lumnitzera littorea. The sequence goes on from JAMXBB010000002.1 coordinate 12,767,575, forward strand.
TTGTTTTGTAATGATTAATTACGCTTTTTTTTTTTTTTTTTGTATTATGGTATGATAAGGTGATTAGAATGTGAAGCCAATGAGGATTTTATGTTTTCTGTTGGAATTACCGACTGAATCTTCCATTGATGTAAAACACTCTGGCTTTCTATCTGAGGCTTCCATTTCTTGATACAATTTTGTTGTTTGTTTCCCTCTTTTAGAAAGAAGAGAAAGTAATTTGCATTCATTTTAAATCAGTTACAGCTTTCTTGGGCATCGAAGACGTCATTGATACCAAAAAGAGAGTAATTTGCGTTCATTTTTGTTGTAACTAATGAATGACGGAAAATGGTTGTATCGATAAGAGTGAACTTTGGCTAGATGTTCTTATGATTACCGATTATAAGAGTTAACTTTACCTTTCTCAAAGGGCTCCGGCAGGTTGATACAACAGAGGAGGGCTACCAGAAAAAGCAAACAGGGTTCAAAAGTCAAAACGTATTGTTTTTAAGGGTTCGAAAAAGCGACATGGAAAAAGACCAGATGAATCGGTGGAAGTAGAAAGAAAATCTTGAATGAGACGTAGAACCTGGTGTAAAGTGTGACGGGGTTAAATCCTGGGTACAAGATCGTGCTAGATAGGCTAAGACGAAAGTGGAAAGGCCTATATGACTAAGCTAATTCATACCGGTTTGCGATAGAATTAATAGTGCATATTTAGTCCTGATTTTCTTTATAGATTCATTCTTATTTTTTAAGGTATCAGTATTAATTATTATTTTATTCTTAATTTATATTTATTTAAATTTTAATCATTTGACTTAATGATTTAAAATTAAAATGACTTAATGATTTAAAATTACAAGATCGATTTCGTAAAAAAATAAAGGCGAGATCATAGAATCTCTTTTACGTTGTTTTTAGATTCAAAGAAACTATTGAAAATGAAGAGAAATGAAAGGGAGTAATATATTTAGCAACTTGAATAAGGAGTGAAAATAGATATAAAAGAAAGGAAATTGGAGGAAATATTTTCACTTTTAAATCTACCTTCTTTCTCCAATTTGGAGAATATGGAAAGAAATTCGTGAAACTAGTGATGAATTAGAAAATATCATTTTATTACACAATTCATGAAAGTAGAAATAGGGATAATTTTACTTTATACTAACTCTATTTTTATTCATTTCTCTCCATTTCCACTAAAAGTAAAATTAAAATCATATTTCACTCATTTCTTTTATCTTCTACCATTTTATTACACAATTCATAGGGATAATTTTGCTTTATACCAACTCCATTTCCATTCATTTCTCTCCATTTCCATTAAAAGTAAAATTAAAATCTTATTTCACTCATTTCTTTTATCTTCTATTGATTTAATAGAGTTTGATGTGGTAGCAGTGCAAATTCTACTTATAGTCATCAATTAAGAGGATTGGTGAAAAAATTTACCCTTACTATGTTATGATTCTTGTACAAAGGGGTTTAAGAGGGGATATTTTGCTCGAATTTATATGTAGATAAATGTTAACAAATTGTTAAAATATACAGTTGTCAAATAAAATTGCTTACAAATTTCAATGAGCAATCACTTAATTCATGTGAAATGTGTGAATACATAACTCATAACAAGTACACGTGTATAAAGAAAATTGCGAAGGAGGAAATGGGATAGAAAGAGAAGGAAAATCTAATGGGGAGACAAGAAAAGGTGTGTTGTGATAGGAAGGGAAGGGACAGAAGTGGAAGAGACAATTGAGGGTATTAGTTTGGAAATTGGCAAGAGTTCCAAAAATGGAGATAAATAATGAAGCCAATTATCATGATTAGAAACAAGGGGGTTGGGTACATAAACAACATAAAAATAATACAGTTTTGAAAAAGGAAAAGGAGATAATAGAATTAGAATGAAGGGTCATGTACATGGAAAGAAGGAAAAGCTATAATGATGAGGGAAGGTAATAGTTAAGATTTACAAACATCATGGTGGATGGACATTTGAAAAAAAAAAATTTTTGAAGACACTTACTCATAGTAAAAGCATTGGAAATGCTTAAAGTAACACAAAAAGATAAGGATCGCTGAAGGAACTTGCATGTAAGCATGGTGAGAATGCTAAAGGTAGAATCCAACTCTAACTCTTTTATCTAATGTCTCCAATGCCGAGATTGAACAACAATGCTTTTACGTAGGGAGTGCAGGCAGAGCGTTATATGGTGAAGGTGTATGTGGAAGTCATTGGCATTGTAATGATAGAGAGAAATTAGAAGAATGCTCGAAGATCACATAAAGACCAAATTACCCAGTAAGAAGAATATATCAAGCAAGGTCGCTGATGATAAGAATGGTAAGGGAAGGATTGTTTATCGTAGGAATGTTGAGACTAAATTGAACTTAAGACTAATGGAGATGTTGGTTTGATGGAATAGACATCCAAAAGGCGATAGAACACCTCATAATGCAAGCCAATCCTAATAGAAAGTAGACACCAAAGAGTGTCATTCATCATTCCATTTTTGGAGGGGTAAGGGAAGGAATTACTATTTAGTTTGTGTAAGGTTCAAGTATCGGTGGTTATAATGATGTTTAGGCCATGTAGATGGAGATTGGAGGTTAAAAGATTCTAACAAGAGTTTACGAAGGACATATGGTCCCGAGTTAATATTTCAATGCTTGATGATGAACTAACGAATACACTATCATAAAAAATGCTTCCCAATCCCTTCAAAATTTTGCATGGAATGTTACAAATGTTGCTTCCAATATGAGGAGAGCCATGTAGGATTTAGTAACAAATCAGAAGCCCTAGCTTGTAGTAATTATGGAGACTCAACTGGCTAAACGTAATGCTGATCTACTTAAAAAACAACTTGGGTTTGATAAGTTGTTATGTGCTAAAGCTATTGGGTTCAACAGGGGTATTATAGAATTATAGAATGCAACAAATGTCATGATAAATAAAAGACATCTCGTGCCAACAAATTCTCATGGAAGTCGAAGTAAACAATTCTTCCTATAATTGGTACATATGATGTTAGCAAGATGCACTAACAAGAATTAAAAGATCTTTTTGAGGTTATTAATTGACCTTGGTCCTTATGGGACTTTAATGAGGTCGTGTGTAGTGAGGAGAAATAAGGAGGGAGAGAAATTAACTAAGCATAAGCAGGCTTACCAAGAATGTACCAATGAGTATAGAATGGTTGACTTAGGCTTTGTTGATCGTAAGTTTACATAGACCAAGAGAATGAAAACCTTAAACAATCTCGTTCAAACTAGGCTTAATGGAGCTCGGGCTAACTATAAGTGGAGAATGAGGTACTTTAGAGTTTAAAGTTTATCACTTATCCTCCTCACGGCCAAATCATTGCCCAATATTATCGAATACTTGGCCCAAAACTATATGTAGCCCTAAATGTAACAATTCATTGAGAATATATAGCAGTACCAAATAATTAATGATTCGAAGGACATTAAGGACTTGATAGGAAATCTTAAGAGATGGAACGGAGAAGTTTTCTAATTGGTTCATGTGAGGAAAAAGAATGTAGAGAGGAAAATAAGGGAAATTAGAAGGGAAGTGGCATCCAATCCGAATTAAGCCCTTATTAATAGAGAATTATTTCTACAGGAGGAATTGAAAATGGTCTTAAATCGGGAGGAGAAATTTTGGGTAACAAAGTGGATTTTAGAGGGAAAGAGAAATACAATATTTTTCCAATGCTAGCACTATAGCGAGAAGGTCGAAGTCATGAATTGTAAGCTTGTTTAATGAGGTAGGAAATTGGATTATGGATCATAAAGGCCCAAAAAGGGTTTTAAACAAACAGTTCCAAAACCTTTTCACTTTGGAAAGGATATTTTGTAAAAGTATGCCTTCGCAATGGTTATATGTGCAGGTTGGTTTAGGTGAAGAGGCCAAAAAGGCTTTTAAGTGTGAAATTTCTCAAAATGATATTTTTTTTTTCTAAAAAAATGCCCTATAGAGTATTAGTAATTACAAAACTCCAGGAGTAGATAGTTTGCATGCAAATTTGTTTAAGGAATGTTAGAGTATTATAAGCACTATGGTGTGTAAGACAATTGAAAAGATCAAATGAGAAAGAGTCATCCCTAAAAGTATGAATCAAATATTAGTAGTTCTTATTCCAAAAATGCTGGGAGCAAATAAAATGAAGAACTACCAACCAATTAGCTTATGTATAACTCTTTATAATGTCATCAATCAGAGTTTAAAACCTTTATTTAATGAGATGATTAGCACAAAACAAATAAGCTTTACTCTTGAAAAGAGATGAAAGACAACATTATTATCTTCTAGGAATTGCTTTACACGTTAGCGGAAAAGAAAAAAAAAAGGAATAAGATATGGATGATTTTGACGCTTGATTTGGGAAAAGCTTATGATAAGTTGGAATGGAATTTTATCAAACACATCCTTATCAACTTCAAATTCCCTAAGAAGTGGATAAACTTGATTGGATCTTGTCTTGCCATAGTGAATTATAGAGTATTGATAAATAGAGTAATGCTAGAAAGTTTATGCTCAAGTAAAGCTCTATAGCAAGGAGGTTCAATGTCTCTAATTTGTTCATTTTAACTATGAAAGTCTTAAGTAAATCTATTCATCGCCTAACAAAGAAAGATATATGGAAACCTATTAAATAGAGAGGGATAAACACAAATTTTTCCCATCTTTTCTTTGCTGATGATATACTTCTTATAGGTGAAGTATCAATGGAAAATGCCAAGATCATAAAGGAGGTGATGAGAGTCTTTAGAAACAGGTTAGGTCAAAAAGTGAAATACGAGAAATCCTATATCCTTTTTTCGAGAAACACTGATAAGGCTCCAAAAGGAATCAATTTGTAGGCTATTTGATATTAACCTTAATGCATATATGGGAAGATATTTAGGAGTACCTATGAAAGTAAGAGGAATATTAACCCATTCAGATGTAAAGTTTAGTTTTGAGAAGATGAGAAGAAAATTGGCAAGATGAAGGCCAATAAACTAGGAATGGTAAGCAAGAAAAATCTTAATTACCTCAACCTTAAGGAGTTCTACGAACTACAACTATTAGATGGATCCACTACTTATGAAACTAATGAATCAGATTGAAAAAATCTAAAAGGATTTCGTTTAAGGGAGAGCAAGAAGAGAAAAGGAAAATTCATTAGATTTCTTGGCAAAAGATTAGAGGAGACCAAAAAAAGATGGAGGCCTACACCTATTATATTTAAGAAAAAGAAATAGTGTGATTTTCACAAAACTGGCTTAAAATGTAAAAATTAAAGACTTGATGCATACAAAATCAATAAGGAAAAATGATAAATTAGTAGAATGGGAACAAAGAAAGTTAGGATCAAAATTCTTTAAGAAAATAAGCGAGATGATGAAATAGGTAGATGACAAGATGACTGTAAAAACCTATAATGGAAAAAATACAAGCTTTTGGCTTAGTAACTAGTCTCCTTATGGTAAAGATTGTGAACGACTCTTTGGGCCCTTATCAAGAGATGTGGATAGAGCCTTTATTACTGAAGTCTAGCTTGGAGTAGGAAGATGTAAAGAGGAGGTCATAGCCTATCCAATTGATGAGGAGATAGCTAAACGATTAGGCAATGTTTAGATTAGTGAGAATAATGAAAGAGGTAGAGAATTGATTTGGTCATATGATCTTGATGGATAGGTAAATCGCTAAACGATATACAAGATAGTGTGCAAAGAGGATAGGGGAGGAGAAGACAAGAATAAATGGAAATTGTTTTGGGACTATAGGTCCCATGTAAGATATCGAAAGGGGGGAAGGAGGGTGAATTGATATTTTTTTGCAAAATTGAAAACTTTTTTACTTTAAAAACAAGTTTCCTCTTAATAACTTAAACAGCATAAGAAGTATTGGGAAATTGATTGTCTAACTTAGACGCAGGATAATAAATCAAATAGTAAATTGCAGAAAATAAAAAGCATAGATAGAAAGAAGATCAACCAATCAATTTAAAGAGCTTCGACCTTTTACCTATTGCTCTTTTTCAACTTCACTACTGGGGACTCAGTCTTCCTTACCAGTGCCACTTCACTAGTCTAATACTTTTAATAATCAAAAATAAAATTGAGGTTATAAGGATATCCAATCACTTTTTTATCTTGTCTTACTAGCTCGTACCTTAGCTAAATACAAGCCTATAGAGAACTCCCTAACCTTACAGTCACTCAATTATAATATCAATAATATATACAAGAAGATGAAATAATACAGTCAAAGATCTATTTATAATATTCGCACAAAAATAGGAAACATGAAATGAAAAAAATCTATTTTCGTTCAATTTCTAACTAAGTTTCTAACACAGTTTTTGACAGTCTACATGAGAGAATTTTTTTGAAATTCAATTATGATCTTAGTAATCTGTTTTGTCTCTTGTGCAGTTCGACTTAATTTGAATAATCCCTGTATATAACAACTAGTTGTAGATTTTTCTCTAAAAAACTTGATTCAAACATGATTATCTTTGTTGTTGGAAAGAAATCCCATAAAAATAGGAACTAATTTTTGAAAACTTGAATGCCTACTATTCCTAATCTGTTTCTTTCTCGAGCTTGAGCTAGTTGAATGTTGTTGTACGTATTGGTTTGCTCTAACTCTCTTTTGATTATGTGGAACTTCAAAAATTTGAATAACCACGCTTCAAATAGTATGGATAAACATGAAAAGATATGGTCAAATCTTCATATATCTTACTCTTCAAGAATAATCCAACACTTGATCATAGCTTATTTGATATTTGTTGAACCAATAGGTTCTTGTGTATGATTTTGATGAGAACAAAACCATGCAAGTTATGTTAAATTAATCATTGATTATGAACCTCTTTCCAAAGCTTATGAAAATATAGTTAATTTGATAAAAAAAACTTGAATTATTGCTATAACACTATATTCTACATGATATCTTTATAATATAACTTGATTAGATTGAGTTTGAAAATCTCGAAAGAAGTAAAATGGAACAAAACTATTTGTTGTATCTTAGTGTGTGTTGTTCAACTGTTCTAGTGTGAATCGTCCGACTAGTAGTCCTGGACCATTCAGCTGGTTACTATAGATTAGTTGTAAATGATGGATTGTGCGACTAGTTGTCCCTAGACCATCAAACCAATTGCTGCAAGTCAATGAGCTATGTTAGACCATGCGACTAATGACCTGAAGACTGTCCAAATGGTGACCTTATTTGAGTGGAGTATCCGGCTGATCCATATAGAAAAGAGCCATTACAAAGCATTAAATGAAGAAAGAAGTAGACTAACGGTTAGATTTTCTTAAGATGCTATAAATACAAATTTTTAGGTAGTTGAAGGATAAGAAATAGAGCTAGAAATCTGCAATTATTTCTTTTGTTTACTTACCCTTTATCTTGCATACTTAATTTGCTAAATCATTTATAAAACTCTAGTATAGTGCAAAATAATTTATACTTACAAGAACTTTGAGAGTGTGCACTATACTTGAGATTAAGTTTATTTTGAGAGTTATTGTCATTGAGAATCTTGTAAAATCAAGATTAGGGTGAGTTGTGAGTGTAAAACTTATATAATCAAGTTTGTGTATGTATAGCTATTGGAGCTTGGATTGAGAAATTAATAAAGTGGTATGAAGTTTTCGATTGGAGGCATTGTGTGTCTATAGAGAGTAAGTGGCAGCCTAAACTCCACATTAATTCCAGACTTGATTTTCTCTATCCTTATCTCTTTTATTTTCTGCACTTATTGTTGTTTTATCACTATCTTGATTATACTCATTATTGCTTTATTGTTTCAATATTACATTCATTTAGTTACTTAAATCAAGAAATTAGTATTAAATTAAAATTTAGGCATTAAACTCAATTCCACCCCCCCCGATAAACAAATCTGTTTCCTTTTTCAAAATCTTATTTTGAAATTTGAAATAAAACTCTCTTAAAAAATTTGTTTCAATTTATCCACAATATTTAAACTTATCTTTAACAAAATATCTTAAAATTCTTGAATTATTCTTAACCAAATATGTTGCAACCTTATCTCGAAAAGCTTGCAAAAATCTACACTGAATTTTGAAATTTTCAAACATAACTTTATCCAATATATCTTCTAATAAATCTGGATTTTATTTGAACCCGATATACAATACTAATGCAGCAAATAATAATGCAGCAAATCCTTTTGCGATTGTTGTCCTTGATGTATTTAAAACTTGACTAACTTTGCTAAAATTGTCAAAACACCCTCCTTCTAAAGTATATTGTTCAAACCTTAACCAAGCATTCTATAAATCTGGTTCTTGAGCATTCTTACAATAATCCAACTTAAAATCCCCATGGACTAAATCTAATTTTTGTGGAATGGAATTAAGTACATTTCCCAAATATACCCAATAAAGCGAAGCTAAGTCTTCTGATGAGAATCAAACTACCAAACCATTGACCCGCAATCAAACCTGAGGATTAGAGGGACTGGCAAAAGGAATCCTCCTATTTTAACCAACTAATGCAGAGGCCGAGTATCTCCTTGCCAAACCATTCTGCCTATCGAGCCAAGTGACTATCTATTTCTCGCATGTTGTATGTCAAGAAGCGGAAGGCCAAGACAACAGCCTATCTTCATTCTTATACATGCTTGGCTAATTACTTGCTCAACCACACCTTTACCGAGATGCCAAGAGAAAGAGTCCTAACTGACTAATTCACCCCTGCTTGGATAAGTAAGCTGTCCATACTTTTTGTCTACATCCTCTAACGGCATCACCAATATGGCGTCACTAATACGACATCACCACGTGTACAGTATCATGTATAGAATCTGTTGTACCAATGATTGCTTTCCTTATATATTTATTTTTATCCTTTTGTATCTTATACATTATTTTCTTAAGAAATGCCTTTTTTGTCTTTTCCTTTTTGGGTAAGTTGTCATAACTTATGAGTATAAATACCCTTATACTTGTAACTACAAAGACAGAGAATTAGATCATCCTTAATACACTTAAGTATTTTCTTCCTTACATAAACACTGCTTTTTTGCTCCGAATGTCACTGTTATCCTAGCCCTTGAGCAAGGCTAGATGGCAAGTAACCTCACTAGGCCAACTCGTGCATCATATCAGATTGTACAGTAAGTCTCCGGAAGTTCCATTGATGTGTCATATCCTCTAAAGCTGTTCATAGGGTTTCACTTACCCTCCATTCACATTTATCCTTTCACACATACCCCATCGTTTTCTTTTAAGCTTTCTACAAGCTTAAACCCATCTAACGACTAGCCTTGTTTGTTCTTGATCATGTTCCACACCATCTTGGTATTAAAGCGAAGGTTTTGTTTGAGTTGTGGTTTGTATATGAAGTTCTATTCATACCCTGTTTTACGTATGTGAAACAGAGCAAATTACTATATTCATTGTAGCTGCTGTGTTTGCTAGTTGTTAATTCCCTGAAGTGTTTGTATGAGTCAAGCTAAGCTACGAGAGACCATCAATGCTGATGAGTTGACCTTTATGTTGGTTAGGCGCCTATTAAAGATAAAGGAGTGGGGTAAATTACCCCAGGAAATCAGAGAGTTGCTAGACAAGTATACCAACTTGTTCACAGAATAGTTACCTAAAGGCTTGCCCCCAACTCGAAGCATAGGGCACTGCACTGACTTGTTACCTAGCGCTGTACTACTAAATAAGCCAGCCTATCAGATGAATCCCAAGCAAGCTTCTGAGCTTCAACGTCAAGTCAATGAGTTGCTGAAGAGAGGTTATGTTAGAGAAAGTCTCAACCCTTGCGCTGTACCATCCCTTCTAATGCTGAAAAAGGATGGAACTTAGCGGATGTATGTCGACAACTAAGCCATGAACAAGATCATGATCAAATACAAGTATCTGATCCCAAGGTTAGAAGACTTATTAGATGAGTTAAATGGAGCTAAGGTCTTTAATAAGATTGACCTGAAGTCTAGCTACCATCAAATTCGCATGAAGCTAGGAGACGAATGGAAAACTGCATTTAAAACTCGGCATAAACTCTATGAGTGGATGGTCATGCCATTTAGCTTGTCGAATACCCCGAGCACTTTCATGCGATTGATGAACAATATGTTTAGACATCTTATTAGAAAGTGTGTCATGGTGTACTTCAATGACATAATGGTCTACAGTACTGACATGCTGAGCCATTGTAAGCATCTCCGAGAAGTATTAGATATCCTCCATATCGAGAAACTATTTGATGATCTCAAGAAATGTTACTTTTGCTAGGAGGAAGTGGTATTCTCGGGCTATGTACTTAGTAGAGGATGAGTGGATGACGAAAAGATCCGAGCAATTATAAAGTGGCCAATTCCTACTACTTGTGCCGATGTAAGAAGTTTCCATAGACTGGCTTCATTCTATAGATGATCCATCAAGAATTTCAGCACCCTCGTCACTCCTCTTACTGAGCTCATAAAGGGAGAAAAAGAGGAGAAAAGCTTTGTTAAGGTAAAAGAAAGATTAACCTCTGCCCTAGTGTTAGTTCTACCTGACTTCAAGAAAATATTTGAGCTAAAATGTGACGCATCAGGCATTAGAATAGGTGATGTCCTAATACAGGAAGGCCGACCAATTGCCTTCCACAATGAGAAGCTCAAAGGGCTACAGTTAAATTACTTTGTGTATGACATACTTTGTGTATGACAAGGACCCTTTGGTGCTGATCCAAGCACTACAAGTATAGCAGCACTATTTACTGCCTAAAGAATTTTTCATATATACCAACCATGAATGTTTGAGGTACCTCCAAAGTTAGATGAAGTTACCAAAGCAGCAAGCAAGATAGGTTGAATTCCTTGAAAGTTTCAATTTTGTAATAAAATACAAGTAGGGAAAGAATAATGTAGTTGCAGATGCTCTTTCAAGAAGACATGCGTTTTTAATCGAACTGCAGACCAGGCTGTTTGAGTTTGCAAGTATCAATAAACAGTACTATAGGGATCTATACTTTGGACCCATAATTATGCGATGCATTGATGGGAGAACAGTGGATGAGTATCATGTGGAGGATGATTACTTGTTCTGAGGTGGAAAACTATGCATACCAACTTATTCCCTAAGGGAGCTACTGATTAGGGAAGCCCACAATGGAGAACTTTCTGGATATTTTGGAGAAAAAAGGACTTGTAAACTATTGAATGGTCGATTTTTCTAGCCAAAGGTAAAGAGAGATGTGCACTAAGTTGTTGACTATTGTGCCATATGCAAGAGGGTTAAGTACCAAGCCGAGCAAAGGAAAGCAACGCCTTTACCTGTCCCGATGAAGTCATGGACTAAATTGAGCATAGACTTTATTCTCAAACTACCACGAACTATTTAAGGCATATATTCTATAATGGTCGTCGTAGATCATTTCAGCAAAATGGCACACTTCGTACTTTGCTAAAAAACTAACGATGATTCGGCTATTACTTCTCTTTTTTTATAGGAGATTATGCAATTACACGACGTGTCGAGAAGTATAGTCTCTGATAAGGTTCCAAAGTTCTTGAGCCATTTCTGGAGGACCTTGTGGTGTCAGATGGGGACTAAACTACTATTCAGTACTTCCTATGTTACGCCTTGAAGTTGCAGAGTCGCAACAATCCCGCTGTGTAAACCATTCTATGATAGTAACTAGCCTCATAGTACTTACCATAGACATGATCTACACAAGGCGTCGATGACTCCTCGCTTTGAAGTAAGCATTCCAATTAAATGTTTAACTACAATTATGGTAAATATCACAAATTTTTAATACACATACATAATTATATATAAAGTCTACAGAACTTCCCAGGAAACTCTACATAAACATAACAATTTACTAATTTACATAACAACTGTCATTCTTTCATCCTCTAACTACAAAGGACACTCTAGCTATACATTCACTACTAAGTAAATTAATCCTCACACCCCTAGCTTCAAAAGAACTAATCTTTGGATAATTGTAAGGCGGCATAATACTTGAAGTACTCAAAAATCAGAACCTGCAAAAGGATCTATAAAGGTATGAGTAATTACAGCTCAGTAAGTTAAATTGGAGACTTGTGAATGTGTACAAACATAGATAAGATTATCAAGCAATTATTTTCATGCAATGCAACAATCAAGTGTAATTGCACAACGTAGTCAGGTCCGTTGTGAAATCAGAGAAATTTCACCGGCTCTAATCCGAATTATGCAGCAGCTCACAACCCAAGCTTGTGCGATGGAGACATCGCTCCTCCCGTGACTACCTTCAAACCATTAACTTCACCTTCGCCGCGACCTCTTCTCTTGTCACTTAATTCAACTAAGGATGAAAAAAGGACCATTATGCAATCCTGTGCTATCCTTTTCAAAGGGGTCGATATTTAGTTGGAGAATCCTAATGATCCCCTAACGGGTTGCAATGTACGACATTTTAAGTCATTAGAGTCGAATAAGATTAAATTTTATTTAAGGTTTTCAAACAATTTCACACCAATTCAATCAAAATACGAAATCAATCATATTACAAATTTCAACACAAATTTAGATATATCAAACACATGCGTAAACTACTTACAATCACAACCATATACAATCCTAAGTCTCCGAGAACCATAAAAATAGTACTCTAATACAGTAAGTAAGAACCCAACTTACTTGGAATTTCTCAGTCGCCCAATCACTTAATTACAAGCCGATTCATCTCTGGGTATCCTATGATACAAATAAGTCTTTTTAGTACTTATACTTTAAGAATTCATATTCTAAGTTATAATTTAACTCATTTTTTTTCCATGTATACCTATTATGTACTAATGATTCTTTCTACCATATTTTAGGGTTCGAATCCTAAATTAGATTCTAGTTTTGATTCTGAAGTCTTAAATATGCTTGAATCCTAATGTGAAATTAGTCACATTAAGCTCAAGTATTCTAATATCTTATTGGGTCTTAATTTAGTATTCTAAATTATTCGGTATACGCTAATCCTAATTGGAGTACCGGATTTATTCCCGATATGAGAAAATCTTACATTTTTTATACAATTACCTAAAATTAAATTTGGTTGCAAATTTAGTATATTCTGATTTTTATTATAATATTATCTAAATAACCCTAATTTTTCTCTACAATTACTACCTAATTCCTAAATTAATTATACTTAACACTCCAAAGGCTAGGATTAGGTTTCCACATCAGAGATTAACATCCCTAAACATCTAATTACTATCTAAATCAGTAATTAATGTCTATCCCAAAATTACCCAATTTTTCCATCATTTTAGGACTAAAAATTCACTTAAAAGTTTCAAAAATTAAATTTTAAAAAATGGCTTCATAGCACTATTCTATATCACTTAAGTATTCTACGAAAAAAAATTTGAGCTTTAAACTACACTCCTAAACTTATTTATTTATAATTCTTATCATGCTCGATTTTGCTTAATTTGTTAAAAACCTTATATTTTCAGATGTGATTAAACTAAATCGCTATTTTTTCCTAAATTTACATACAACAAAACCTCATAATAACAAGTTTCATAATTTTCTGGGCAAAATAACTAATTTTAAGAAATTATACAAAACTGGAGCAAATAAAGGACTCACCTAATTTGATGCCTTTTGGCCGTCCAACTTCCGTCCAAGTGTGTCAACTGGCCTAGACGGTGGCTCTGGAGTGGGGTAGTGGTGGTGGCTCGATCCCAGGTGGTGGTGGTGTGTGAGTTTGGCTCACTAACCCTAACTGCACAGTTTTCCTTTCTTTCTTTTTTCTTTGGTTTTTCTCTTGAATTTTGATGCTCTCTATTTTTCTCTAATTCCTAACTGTCTAAAGGAGCTCTATAAATTTTTTCCCTATTTATAGAGCTTTGTAGTAATTAATGTGCATTAAATTAGATAAGACATTGTCTAAATCTCTTTGTTTTTGGCTTTTGTGTTACTTGATTCTAATTAACTAATTTTTCTTCTTCAACTCCTGACTTGCCACGACCAAATATTCATCATTCCCTATCCCTTTGATTTTTTCTGATTTTTCCTTAATTAATTAATAATTTTCTTTAATTATTTAATAAGTTTTTAGCCAATTTAAGTAATTTCGTGTATTTTTATCTACACGTAAATATATGTGGGGTACATGTGAACATTCTTAATTATTATTTAGGTCATTCTATAATTTTTTGTATACATATATCTATCTCTAGTAATTTATTAGTTATTAGATTACACTTTTCGCCTTTATGATAATTAATAATTATTATACTTAAAATTTGAAAATTTTATAGTCTCCTATTTTATTACTTATTTTCTTAAATTCAAGTTTACGGGGTTATTTTTACTAATTTTTCTATCCATAGTTTATAATTTGGGTTTGATCGAATCCTTTAACCAATCATCCTAAACTTTATGTTCTAAATTCAATCCTACGGTTACTTGACTTAATTTTAGGACTTACATCTTGTCATCCCCAAACTGACGGCCAAACGGAGGTGGTTAATTACACTTTAGAATCACTACTCTGAGCTATAGTAGGAAAGAACATAGCTAATTGTGACATCTGCTTGCTAATGGTCAAATTCACTTACAACCGTATAGTGCATGACACCACTAAGTAAACACCCTTCGAAGTGGTTTATGGTTTTAATCTTGAGTTGCCCCTCGAACACACCCCTGTACCTATGCTTGTGCAAGAGGAACTTAAAGCAAGAGCTCAAGCATAATCCCTCTAACACATCTATGATAAAGTCACTCAGCACATCAACCAAGCTATTAAAAAAATGAGAGAGAAGACCAAAGGTAGGACAATTAAACAATTCTAGCAAGGAGACTTGATATGGCTGCACCTTCGCAAGGAACAATTCACGAACAAGAGGAGGAACAAATTATTTGCAAAAGCTGAAGGACCTTTCAAAATCCTCCAAAAGATCAATGACAATGCCTACAGATTGGAGTTACTTGAGGATTATAGGGTTTTTGACGCCTTCAACATTGTCGACCTCGGTTCATATCACCTTGACGAAGAGCAAAATGAAGACCATTCGGATTTGATCCTAAATCCAAAACAACCCGGAGGGAATAATGGGAATCAGGTTACCAAACTATTGACCTGCAACCAAGTCCGAGGAACAGAGGGACTGGCAAAACTAATCCTCCTATTTCAGTCGACTCATGTAGAGGCCGAGTATCTTCTTGCCGACTTATTCTGCCTACTAGGTTGAGTAACTACCTATATTTCGCATGTTGTGTGCCAAGAAGCAAAAAGCCAAGACAACAACCCAATCTTCATTCTTACATATGCTTAGCCAATTACTTACTCGGTTGTACCCTTGCCAAGATGCCGAGAGAAAGAGTCTGAACTGACCAAGCCACCCTTATTTGGACAAGCTAGCTATCCGTACTTTTTTGTCCACATCATCCAACGGCATCACCACGTATACAGTATCATGTGTAAAATCCGTTGCACCAATGATTGTTTTCCTTATATATTTATTTTTACCCTTTTGTATCTTATATATTATTTACTTAAGAAATGCCCTTTTTGTCTTTTCCCTTTTAGACAAGTTGCCCTAACTTATGGGTATAAATACTCTTATACTTATAACTATAAAGACAAAGAATCAAATCATCCTTAATACACTTAAGTATTTTCTTCCTTATGTAAACACTGCTTATTTACTCCCAGCATCACTCTTATTCTAACCCTTGAGTAAGGCTAAGTAGCGAGTAACCTCACCGGACCAATTCGTGCATCATATCAGATTATGCTATGAGTCTTCGAAAGTTCCATTGGTATGTCATATCCTCTAAAGTTATTCGTAGATTTTTGCTTACCTTTCATTCGCATTTATCCTTTCACACATGCCTTATCACTTTCTTTTGAGCTTTCTGCAAGCTTAGACTCATCCAGCGATCGACCTTGTAAGGTTCTTGGTTACGGTTCGCACCACTTTTTACAATATTTCTTCAACTTAATTTGTTCAGATTATTCAAAAAATATCTTAAGAACAACTTTTAATCTCGAATCCATACACTATCAACACAATTCTTCTCTTTTATTGATATGCATTGTGACTCATATTCTGACAATACAATTTTCAATCTTATTTTCTTCCTTGACACTTCTTTTCTTTAAGATATCCTATACACTTACTATATTTGTTAAATGCATTCTAAAATTTTTATTATCATCAAAATTATTTAAAAGAGAACTCAACATTCTCCCCCTTTTTGTTGATAACAAAACACCATTTAAAACAAAAACATATCTTTAATTAAATCAAATTTCGCAAAACATTGGCTATCTCACTAGTTAAACCCAAATCGGTTTTCGATATTGACTTAAATGACCTTAATAGTGTTGTTTTGACTTCAAAATTTTTTATAGACTATTTAGGATATATATTACTGTGATATGAAGAGTTTTTCTTAAATTTTTAGGTTTTAAAATCATGCATAAAAGACAATTTATGGACTTAATTTAATGATTTAATGATAATTTAATAGAAATTCTAATTTAATATGTAATTAGGTATCTTGAGATGTTAATTTCTTATGTAGTATGATATTTGTAGAGTTTAGGGTGTTAATTATGTGTATTATGCATATTAGATAATAATAATAAATAAATAATGGGTAAAAGTAAATAATTAAGTTAATTTATGATTTAGGGTTAATTTAGTTCAAATTCTGATTTAAGGTGTGATTAGATGTCTTAGAATGTTAGTTAATGATGACAAATGTTAATTATAGTATTGAAGAGGTTAGATGGATGCTTTATGTGTAAATTAAGTAGTAATAGTTAATATGTGAAATAGGAAGATTAAATAAGTGAAAAATATTAAGTTAAATTGATAATACTATAATAATAGGAGGATATTATGAATTTGATTTGAAAGGTAAACTTAAGAAATTATGCAAAAAATGTAGGTTATACTTGCATTGGGAATAAATTCGGTAGTTAAATTAGGATTAGAATATACCATACATATTAGAATACTGGTTAAGGGCTAAACACCAGATTTATGATACCTAAGTGTAATGTAATTAATTTTGCATAATAGTTCAAAACAAGTTCATAGAGTTTATGTATAACACCCGTAATAAAAAAATTGAATTAGAACTTAAATCGGAAACGAATTCAAAAACTAAATAAAAAACTAACATAGAATAGATCGATAATAAGTAATAAGTAATATGTATATATATATATACTTAAATAATTGAGAAAAATCATAATTTAAGCCTATATGTCATAAGGGTATAAATACTAAAAGAGTATTTATATTATAAGACACGCAGAGACGAGTTGACCAATAGCAAGTTGAGTGAGTAAATCGAGAATTTCAAGTAAGTTTAAGATCAATATATTACTGTATTTCAAAGTACTATATCAAAGTACTCGAAGGCTTAAGATTATACTTGTTTGTGCTTATAGGTAATATGATTGTGTGCATGCCTGTGTGCGCGTGTTCTTGAATGTACAGTATACTCTTGGCTTGTTGTATTGGTTTACAATTGTTATATATTGCATAATATGGATTGATTACTTTAACTGGACCTAATAATATACGGCTTATAAAATTAATCGAATAAGCATTTCCACTCATTTAGAGAGACGTGTAGGGTTTTCCAACCAAATACTAACCTTTTTTAAAGGGATAGCATAATTGGTCTCTTCTTCATCATTAATCGAACTAGGTGATAGAAGAGAAGGTCATGATAAAGATGAAGTCGATGGTTTGATGATAGTTGCAGGAGAATTAGTGTCTCCATTACATAAATCTGGATTTGGTCATGAGTTATTGAAATATATGCTAAACTCTTTAACTCGGATTAAAGCGGGTGTAATTTCTCTAATTTCACGATAGACCAAATAACTGGTTGATAACCATATTGGTGCTTGATGTATAGTTGTAAGTCTTCATCCCAACTTACTGAGCACTTATTGAGCAATTAATTGCTCATATCCTTATAGATATTGTTGCAAGTACTAGTTAGAAAATGCTATACAACTACCTTGAAGTTACCAACTGCTGAATCCTAAAGAGTGAGGATGTAAAACTGAAGATCAATCACACTCTCAAAGTTTATGTCTTAACTTAAAATCTTTTAATACTAATTTATGTATTTCTTAAGTAAAGTAAGATTTGGTTAATAATTCTTGTAAACATTACTCAGGCTATTTAAACCTTAGTATATATCTTTCATATTTTCGTAGGTAAATCACATAATTCATTTGTGAACTATTTACTTTAAAACGAGTTAATCATAGACAACTTGTATAAATTAGGTCTAAGATAACGACTATAAGGTCAGCTTCTATCCTAAAATGGTTTATATTGCGGGACTGTTATAACTCTGCCGCTTTGGGGTGTAACAACAAACTTGAAAGAAAAGAAACAAGACAAACTAGAATACATGGACTTAGATTAAATAAACTTTAAAATAAAGATTGAACATTGACTTAACAAAAACTTAAACTAAACAAACTTTAAACAACTAAAGATGAAACTATTTCTTCTTCTTTGTCCAAGTTTTCTTGTGAGCAACAATTTTTATTCTCTTGAAGGTAATAAGGGAACCTCTTTGTTGTGATGTACATCGAGCAGGTGCAAGAGCCTCTTATTCAAATGAAGTAGGCTTAGTGATAAGAGCTGCTTCTTGAGAAATTGTTTGTAATGGTGATTTTGGTACACAATTAACCAAAGCAAGAGAAATTTGCTAATCAAGCTATTCACCTTCAACCTGTGATTGCTTAGCAAGAGCAAGAGGATGATCATCAGGTTGCATTGGTTCAAGCACAAGTGGATTGATGGGAGAAGATTGGATAGGTAAAGAAGTAGGATTCATAGGTGATGGTTGGATAGGATTTCAACAGGTTGGGGTTCAATATTTAGTGGAACGACATCCTCTTTCATGGGTGTTAAGTTAGAATTTCCTAGATCCTTTTGATTACCTAGTTTTTCCTCCAATATTTTGGCAATAAGTTGTTCTAAATCTAATTTACTCAACCCAATTGGATCTACAAATAACTGACCCACATCTGTTACTACAATGTCTAAGTCACTTTCTGACTTAAATTCTAACTCTACTCTAGCTTTCCTTTTACTAATGTGTAGGTCTTCCCCTATCATTGGTTCAAATTACTTTCTTTGCTTCTTTCTAGGCTTAGATGGCTTCTTCCCTTTCCTTTTGGGATCTTCAATTGGACTTTTTGATTCAGTTCCTAATAGTTCAAAATCATCAAATCTTGGACCTCTCCCTTCATTCTCCCCCTCAATCTCATACGCATTAAAATCCAATGTCCTTTTCCTATTTTGAGGATAAATTTAATGAGCTAAGTCCTTAGTGTACTACGGTTTGTTCTTGAAAAAAATTCCCATATGCTTAAAAACTTGCTCACTAATCTTTTTGCTTCAAATTGGCATTTTTTATACTTTCAGTATCTTTATGCCTTCAAATTTGAGCAACTTCATAAGAATTGCTCCATAAGGTTTACTATCCTAATTTCTTTGCATATGCCTCAAAACTTGTCCAAGAATATCTATATCTTTGTTCAGCTTAATACTCTACATGATCAAGGCATCTTTGACTAACATAGTTGTAGTACTACCCTTTTTGTGTTGTATGCAACTCACAATCAGCTTATGTAGTAATCTTACAATCAATTTAAACTCAAACACAAAAACATTTCTTTCATTACTAACCTAAACCCCATCATTCAACATGGTGAATAACTCCTTTTTGGACATTTACATAACTCGCCATTGATTTTCACATCCTTTAAGCTAAAATACCTTTTCTGGTTATTTCAACCTTCTTACCCTTAATTTTTTACTTCACCACATCTTTTTCACTAAACTTCAGATTTTTATAAAACTCTACTGCTATCTCACCGTTCACAATCTTGTCAATGTGACACAATTTCTTGTACCTTAGGAACTCTACTATCTTATCATAATAGAAACCATTCTTTGTAAAGTATGGAAAATCAAAATAATTCGATTGAAAAGGTTTACTTTTGATCTTTCTGACCACTTTCTGATCTTCATTAGAATCTTCCAATCTCTTCCTCCTTTGATCAGGAGAAGATTTCTCTTTAGGTTTCTTGGAAAAAATCTCAAAATCGAATCTTTTTACAGCCTATGTTATTGACTTTCTCTTTTATGCAGCTTTCTTTTGTTTCTTTTCCAAGGGGGGTTCAACTTGCAACCCTTGTTATTTTACAACTACTTAAATTTTAGTAAATCTTAAGAAAATTATTTTACAAATTAAATTTGACATGTATCTTTAAAATTAATATATTTTATATATATTTATTTTTTAATTTATACCTTAAATTATAAATTTATTTATTTATCTAACAAAAATGATTGCATACCCCTATCTCATTTCCAATATATTCAAAATGAATCTTTTCAAGGGGTTTAGTGAATATATTTGCTAACGGATTATCAGTTGGTACAAATTCTACTGTGATATCCACATTATTCACGTGATCTCTTATAAAGTGATGTCTTATTTCAATATGTTTAGATCTTGAATGATGAACTTGATTTTTTGTCAAATTTATGATACTCATATTATCACGTTTAATGGGGATATTTTTATAAGACAAGCCATAATTAAGCAACTATTGTTTTAACCATAAAATCTGAGTGTAATAGTTACCAATAGAAATATCCTCTGCTTCTGTTGTAGAGAGGGCAATAGAATTTTTCTTTTTGGAGGATCGAGAAACTAATTTATCCCCTAAAAACTGACATGTATAGAAAGTACTCTTTTAGTCCAGTTTACAGCCTGCATAATTAGCATCTAAATATCCAATCAAATCAATTTTTTTATTTTTAAGATAACAAATTCCCAATTTTGCAGTTCTATGGATATACTTAAAAATTTTCTTTACAATGGGTGTATTTTTTTTTTTTTATCACTATGAAACCTTGCACATATATACATACTAAATAGAATATCAGAACATAAAGCAATAAGATATAACAAGGATCTAATTAGACTACAATATAGTTTCTCATTTACTTTCTTACTATTGCCTTCTAAGTCTAACCTGGTTGATGTACTCATTAAGGTTGATGATCTTTTGAAATTTTCAAAACTAGACTTTTTCAAAATTTGCTTAGTATATTTTTCCTGATGAACAAATATACCATTATCTGTTTGCTTAATTCAAAGTCCCAAGAAGAAATTCGGTTCTCCCATAAGCGACATCTCAAATTCTACCTACATGAGCTTAGAGAACTCTTGACAATAACTTTCGTTAGTAAATCCAAATACTATGTCATCCATAGATATTTGGACAACTAAAATATCATGATCATAATGTTTCAAAAATAAAGTTGTATCAAATTACCTCTATAAAATCCATTCCTTATCAAAAACTCACTTAACCTTTATACTAAGCACATGGTGTTTGTTTTAGACTATATAAGGCTTTCTTAAGCTTATAGACATAATCTGACTAAAATGGATCCTTAAAACCTAAGGGTTGCTTAACATGCACTTCTTCTTTTATGTATCCATTTAAGAAAGCCCTTTTTAAATCCATTTAAAACAACTTAAAATTTTTTAAACTAGCAAATGCAAGCAGTAATCGAATAGCTGCTAGCCTTACTACAGGAACATATGTTTCATCAAAATATGTTCCTTTCTCATATGAGTATCCTTTAGCTACTAATTTAGCTTTATTTATCACAATTTTCCATTTTCATTTAACTTATTCTTAAACACCCACTTGGTATTAATTATAGATTTATCTTTAAGTCTTGGTACTAAACTCCATACTTGATTCCTTTGAAATTAGTTCTATTTGTCTTGCATGGCATTAATCCAGTTGTTATCTTTTGATGCTTCTTCAATTGAGCAAGGTTCAATTTCAAAAAGCATTGCAAAATGATTTTCTATATTTTGAAATTACTTAATCTGGAGAATGATATGGCTTAAATCTCAAAGTAGAGGAAGGCATGTATGAACCTTCAGAACAATCTAACTTACTTTCTAATCACAATTTTGACTTACCAATATCATCATATCTATTATAAGTCCTTGTTGAACCATCTAAATTTCCTTTTGGTTTACTAGCAACATTTAGAGTAGTAAAGTTTCCAAAAGTACTTTCTAACGTAGCTTCTAACTTAGGTTTTGACCTACCTTCAGCACTTTGTTGGCTTTGATCTTTCTTAGGAATAATGGGTGCTTCGTCATGAGAATCCTCTTTTCATGTTTTCTCAATAAATCTAACGTTAACGGATTCTTCAACCACTTCAGATACCTTATTATACACCTGGAAGGCTTTAGAATTCAAGCAGTATCCAAAAAATATTATTCCATTTGCTCGTTCTTCAAATTTTCCTAATACTTTACCTATTTTCTTCACAAAGCACTTATAACCAAACAGATAAAAGTATGAAATAGTAGGTTTCCTACCTTTAAAAATACCATATGATGTCTTGCTTGTTAAGGGTCTTATATAAACACGATTAATGATATAACACGCAGTAAATACAACTTCAGCTTGAAAATATTCAAATATACCACTTTCATTTAACAAGATTCTTGTCATTTCTTAAATTATCTTATTTTTATGTTTAACTACCCCATTTTGTTATAGTGTGTATGGTGTAGAGAAATTATAAGTTACGCCATTATTCTCACAAAATATTATAAAATCAGTGCTAACAAATTCTGTTCCATGATCTATCCTAAGACTGATTATAGATGCTCCTTTTTCATTCTCAACTTGTCTAGCAAACACCTCAAAACATTTAAATGCATTACTTTTATGACGAAGAAATAGAATCCAGGTAAATCTTGAAAAATCATCAATAATTACTAACCCATACTTGTTTCCACTTAGACTTAATGTTCTTGTAGGACTAAACAAATCCATATGCAACAATTCTAAGGGTCTTTTAGTGGATATGACATTCTTACTCTTATGAGAAACAAAACTCATCTTAGTTTTCATACATGTAGCACATCGAATATCATCTTGAATATTCAGTTTTGGTAATCCATTTACTAGATTCTTTTTAGACAATTTTTTCAACCGATAAAAATTCACACATCCTAATTTCTAATGCCATAGAGAAAAATTATCATGAATAGACAAGAAACAACTTTCTAAATCAACTTCTACTAGTTTGATGAGATAAATATCTTTCTTCCTAAATTTGTCAAAGAGCTTAGTTCCATTCTTATCAAAATGAATGCATCTATTAAGTTTAAAAGTTATCTTGTATCATTTATCACAAAGCTAGCTTATGCTTAACAAGTTATGTTTTAATCCTTTTACAAGTGACACATTCTCAATTGTATGAGGATGGATGCTAATCGTACTTGTTGCAACTATCTTACATTTATCATTATCTCTAAATTTAACATAGCTATCTTCTTTCCAAACTAAGTTTATGAACAACAAAGTATCTCCAGTCATGTGCCTTGAACAGCCACTATTGACGTACCGTATTCCTTTCATTTTGGCTTCGTGTTCCTACATACAATACAAGCAAATAAACTCTGTTTATAAATATAACAGAGCTTTGATTCCTTAAAATTTAAGCTTATATTTTGATTTTTCACTTGATAATTGCTTGAAATTTTTATAAAAGAAATGTTTTTCAATATGTCCTAACTTATTACAAAAGAAGCAAGCATAGAGTTTTTGAGTTTTGTACTTGTTACTTACCGTACTCCTTACACTTACAGTTTGATACTTTTTGATTGAGTTTCTAAAGAGTTTACTTGTAGATACTTTCCATTCTAATTATAAGAGTTCCCGTTCAACTTTCTAACTCGCTCAATAGCCTTGCCTTTTTCTTTATTCTCAATTATTTCTTTAACATACACATCCTTTGGTCTTACAAACACTATCTCTCTTTTAAAATGTGATGATTCATTATTTTTAAATCCTAAATTAGTTATAGATTGATCTACACGTTGACATGAAATGAGTAGCCGAAGTTTTTTTATCACTTTCATCAAATTTTTTGAAAGTATTTTGAATTAAACTAGACAAAAACATCTACTCGTCCTTTCAAGCTTTTTATCTTTTCCTTCAATATCAGATTTTCATTTATTACGGCTTCCCTAGCAACATGCAATCCTTTAATGTCATTTTCTCATATGTCATTCTCATCTACTAACAATTTGTTTGTTTGAATAAGAATAGCTTTTTCTTCTTTCAATAACTTGTTTTCATTGTCAATTCTTATGTTCTTATCATTAGCCTTAGCGAGAGCTTTTAGTAATTTACTTATCTTAGCACATATATCGTCTGGAATTTCATTTTCAAATTAGAAGCTTACCTCAAAAAGAGCCATTAAATACAAGTTTGCTTCTTCGGATTCATCATTTGTACTTTCTTCCTCGGTTTCTAACTTGTCCAAGTCACTTCATGTGACCATTAATGATTTACATTTTTTCTTGTATTTATCTATTTTCTTGATCAACACATGAGCTCCTTTTTTCCTTTAACTTTCTTTTCTTCTTTCTCTTTATACCCTTTTCCTATATCACTCTTGCTTTTGTTAGAAGAAAACCTTTTCAAGTTATAAGGTTTCTTACCTTTCCCTTTAAGTAGACAGTTTAAGTGCCTTGCTAACATTAATACGTCTTCTTCCTCATCTCCAGAAGAGTCATCACTTTCTGAATCCATTTCAACATCCCTAACTTTGAAGGTTATAGAATTTTTCTTCGGATCTTCCAACACACTTTCAAACTTAAGGAAGTCAACTTCATATGCCATATGGGAAGAAAGTATATCGTTCCATATGCATGTATAAGTTCAAATGAAAAAACTAAAATTACATCTATTTGTCTTTTATTTCCTTTTTAACTCCTTTTAAAATTAATAGAAACTATTTCCATTCTTTTTAGAAAAACCCACAAGTAAGAACTTAGGGAACCACCCAATGGGCAGTTAAGTTTTGCACCTCATATTAAAAACTAATCAAGACTAGTTTCTTTTATCAACTAAACCTAACTCGGTTCAACTTATTTAAAAATTATCGAGCTTGAATAAAGTTAAGTTTTTATCAAGCCTCATACTCAGCTCTTTTGAATAAACGAGCTTAGTTTTAAACTGGAACTTGAGCTTAACTTATTTACAAATCAAGCTCAAACTAAGTCTACAAATCGAGCTCAAGTTAAGTCAAGCTTAATGATAGGAATAAGCCTCATGGATCGATCATACATAGCCGAGCTAGAGGACTCTAAGTATACACTTAAAGAATACTAGCTCGAAGTCCTCTTCAAGACAGAAATTCCTATCTTGACCTTTATGTTTCCCTTCTTTGCCAACCTGACTATCAAGTCTTCACCTATGTGAGGCTTGTCAAACACAGCTTAAGATTATCCTAGCCGAGCTCCCAAGCCAACGACAAATGTCCAACCCCAACTTAAGTTAATTTCCTTTCAGCAAATGGCTAACCAAACTCTGACCTAATCCAAATCAGGCTGATCCCTAATTGCAGATTCTCTCTTGTTTACTTATACCATATTTTTTATGTCTAGCCACTAATCGACATATGGCTTCTAACATGATATTCTAGAAGGATTCTTACTTTTTTCGTATTGAATATTCTTTATCTCTTTTACCCTTTTTAGTATATATTATGTAACCTAATTGTAAGAATATCCTTTTATCTTTTCATATATGTAAAGTAACCCTTGTGGATGGTTATATAAACCTCCACTTAATTATACGTAGTCATCAATGATCAATATCTGAATTTATACAAGTTCCTTTTTAAGTAACCCTAGTGTTCTTATTATTTTTCAACTCTTATCTATTCCCTTTAACAAGAAGTAGTGGTGAGTGACACTTCAATTCGAATCAATGAGTCATATTCGATGGATTATAGGCTGAGTAAGATCAATTAGTGTGTCATATCCAGTTAGTAGCTGCCTAGACTTTGCTAGCTTTTCTTTTGTTTCTTTTTTGATTCGCTTCATTGTGGTGTTTCTCTGTTTGTCCAATTTTAAAGATGCATTAGCTTTGTTGGTATCAAAGTACGGTTCTAAGAGAGAGTGTACGAAGTTTTGGTTTGTGTCTACCATTTGTGGCTTCCATATTCCTTCTATAGCTACTTCAACATATTCGTATAAAGTAAGTTTGGTGTTGTGAATTGTATAGTGAAGATTTGTGTATTGGTAAGTGTGGTTCCCTTGTTATTCTGTTTTTTACCATGAAAACAGAGCAAGTTTCATTCCTGTCTTCTTCAGGTGATTACTGAGTGTTGAAGTTGCTAGAGTGTGTTAACTAAAGGTTTGGGTAGTACGGTAGCAATATTTTCTATGCAGTGTTTTGTTAATTTGTTCAAGAAATATTATACTGTTTAGATTTGAGCGTTTAGGGTGTTATTGGTGACCGGAGTAGTAGTACTTAACCTAGTACTAGTCGTAATGTTAACAATGCCTTAGGGTCATTTGATGACAAACTCACTAACCGTGTTGAAAGTCTGGTTACCATGATGCAAGTTAATAGGCAACAACCCTAGGGTATGCTGTAGCGTAACCCATCCAAAAATGTTTTAGAAAGAGGTTATGGCCAAGGTAACCGAGCTAATCACCTAGTTCGACCCCCTCGAGCTAGAGGAGTTGCAAACTGTACTGCTAGACAAAGATTAAAGTTAGAGGAGAATGAGGAAGATGATGAGAAGATTAATGTTGAAGAGTATGGAGAGGAAGAAGAAGAGGCTGGTTATTACCTAGCACAAGAGCTAAGATGCCGAGCACCTCAAGAACTAGACAATGTCAAGGTCTAAATCACACCCTTCAATGAAAGTAGAGATGTAGATAAATACTCGGAGTGGGAATGGAAGGTTGAAGAGGTGTCTGACTGTTATTATTATACAGATACTATTAAGGTTCAACTTAGTGCACTTGAGTTCTCTAGGTATGTCATTATATGGTAGAAGAATTTGAATACAGTTAAAGCAACGGATAGAAGACGAGCAGTAAGGACCTAGGATGAGATAAAAAGGTTGTTAAGGGGTAAATTCATGCTCGAAACCTACTTATAAGATACATTTGCAAAGTTATAGGCACTTCGCCAAGGAGACCAATTTGTTGATGACTATGTGAGAGAGTTCCAGATGCTAATAATTCGAGCTGATGTGGAAGAACCAGAGGCTCATATAGTATCAAGATTTATTTTTGGGCTCAAATACGAGATTTGCAACATTGTAAAAGTGTAGAGGTTTTATACCTTAGAAGAGGTGATTAAGATAGTGTAAAGTATCGAAAAGTAGAGGAAAAGTGCTTCAAGCCGACATAGGCTAACATTCTCCCGAATCCCTATTCACGTTAACCTATTCAAACTGAGCTGAGGAGGCCATATCGTGCTAAAGAAAGGAGTAACCCACCTGAAGATAGCTAAGCAAGCCAGTCAAATTGAGCCGAGGCTAAACTGACTCTAAAGACATATGAGAAAGGACAAACCTTCAAACGAAAGACTAATGAGGTGAAGTGCCTTAAATGCTTAAGCTTTAGACATATGGCTGTTGAGTATCCAAACCAATGTATTATGGTGCTCCTAGGAGATATAGTGGATAGCACCGATGAGAGTAAACCTAAGGAGGAGAAGGATGTTAGAAAAGCCAAAGCTGATGAGGAAGAGGAGACTTGTGTCTATGCTGACTGGGGAGAAGTAATGACTCTAGTCTTAAGATATGTACTAAGTTTCCTACCAAACTTCAAAGAAGATCAAAGAGAAAATTTGTTCGATACTAAATGTACCATCAAAGGACAATTGTGCACCATCATAGTAGACGGAGAAAGCTATACCAACGTAATCGCACAATCCTTTGTGTAGAGGTTAAGTCTGCTAGCCTCAAAGCATCTCCAACCTTATAAGCTACATTGGCTTCATGATAAGGGTGTTTTGCATGTGACTGAACAACTAATGATACCGTTCAGTGTTGGAAATATGTACAAGGATGAGGTAGTATGCGATGTCATCCTTATGGGAGCTTTACATTTGTTACTTGGAAAACCTTGGTTGTTCGACCAACGTATTGCTTACGACAGATATAAGAACACCTATGCCTCTATTAAGGATGGAAAGAAGATTGTGCTATAACCCATGACTCCATCCCAAGTAAATGAGACCCACAATCATTTTACCCGGGCTAATAAGAAGAAGGCCTTGGTAATGAGCTGAAGAGAGCTTCGAGCTGCTAAGAAGGCCGACGAGCCTATGTTCTTGTTGGTTAGAAGATTATTGGAGATGAGAGATTTAGAGGATGTTTCTAATGAGATTTGAAGCTTGCTAAATGAGTTTTTGGATTTGTTTCTTGAAGAACTGCATAGATTACTACCTCCAGTCTGTAGCATAGAGCACTGCACTAAGCGTCACCTTGCTGAACGAACCTACATATAGAATGAACCCTGAGTAGGCTACCAAGCTCAAAAGGTAGGTAGATGAACTTATAGAGTGAGGATATGTAAGGGAGAGCATGAGCCCTTTTACAGTACCAACTGTGCTCATCTCAAAGAAGGATGATTCATAGCATATGTGTGTCGACAACTACGCAATCAACCAAATTACTGTTAAGTATAGATATTTGGTATTGAGGCTCAATGACATGTTAGATGAGCTCTATGGCGCTACAATATTTTCAAAGATTGATTTACGAAGTAGCTACCACCAAATTCGTATGACACCGAGTGATAAGTGGAAGATTGCCTTCAAGACTAGGCATAGTCTCTACAAGTGGTTAGTTATACCGTTCGGACTTACTAATACATCGAGCACATCATGAGATTAATGAACCATGTGATGTGCCCTTTAATCCGAAGATGTGTGGTCATGTATTTCAATGACATATTGGTATGTAGTATCGACCTGAACAACCATATTTAATATCTTCGAGCAATTTTTGATGTTTTGCGAACCAAGAAGTTATATGGAAATTTAAAGAAATGTACATTCTAGCAAGATAAAGTGATTTTTCTTGGGTTTTGTAGTGTCGGGAGAAGAAATCTGAATAGATGAGGAAAAGAACCAAGCTATTCTGCAATAGCTGATGCTGAATAATGTTAATGAAATTCGAAGTTTTCATGGCCTAACTTTTTTTTATAGGTGATTCATTAAAAATTCAATACCATAGCCAGCCCCTTGACATAGTTGACAAAGAAGAGTGATGAGTTCAAATGGAATGACCAAGTTGAATAGAGCTTCAGGGAAATCAAGAAGAAGCTCACCTCTACCCTTGTCCTATCACTACCAAACTTTGACAAGCTTTTTGAATTGGAATGTGATGCATTAGGAGTTGGAATTGGCATTATCGTAATGCAAGAGCGACAACCTGTACAGTAAGAAGCTTAATGATGTTGCCTGAATTATTCTATGTATGAAAAAGAGTTATACTCTCTTTTTTGAGCCTTTCCTGTTTGGCAACACTATTTGCTACCACAAGAATTTGTTATTTATATAAACCATGAGTCTTTAAAGTCTAAGAGATAAGCTAAGTGGTTAGAGTTTATAAAAGGGTTTCCTTACGTAATCCAACATAAAAAAGGGAAGTGTAAATGTGGTCGTCGATACTCTGTAATGATGGCAAACTTTATTGACCACTTTACTGACAAAATTATTGGGATTCTCACTGATTACTAAGTAGTACACTCATGATTCTCGTTTCAGTCCTATCATAGAGTAGTACAAAGATGGAGTTGTTATTGGGGGGATATTATGTCAATGATGGCTATCTCTTCAATGAAAGAAGGCTGTGCATTTTGAGTTATTCTATGCGTGAGTTGTTAGTCAGGGAAGCTTATAGTAGTGGATTATCTGGTCACTTTGGAAAAACTAAGATAATCAATCTGTGAAAGGAAAACTTTTATTTGTTTGGTTTAACTAAGGATGTCTATAAGGCAGTAAGTAATTGTGAGTTATGCAAGCAAGCTAAGGAGAAGAGAGAGCCCCATGGAGAATACATATCTTGGCCAACACTAACCTTACCTTAGGTCAACCTCAGTATGGACTTTATCTTATGGTTACCTTAGACTCTTAGAAGGAAAGATTATATATTTGTTGTAGTAGACTGCTTCAGTAAAATGGTATGCTACCATCGAACTAATGATACTTTATATATTGCTGATTTATTTTTGGAAAAAATTGTCCGACTACATGGAGCGTCAAAGACTATTGTTTCAAATCGGGATACAAAATTTTTGAGCTATTTTTGGAAGACTCTTTGAAAAGACTTGGAATTAAACTTGTGTTCAACTCCAGTAGCCACCCTCAAACTAATAGCTAAACTAAAGTAGAGAACAGGACACTAAGAAACTTAGTTAGAGCTATTATGAGAAAAAACTTGAGGGATTAAGATCTGTGTCTACTAGTTGTGGAATTTGCATACAACCGAATTGTTCATAGCACTACTAGGAAAACCCAATTCGAGATTGTCTATGGTCTCAATCCTATTATCCCCCTGGATATGATCGGTATCCCTACAGTTATCAAAGAAAGTCATCCGAAGTTAACCGACTTCAAGAATTGCAAGAGCTATACCAATCTATAACTAGGAAGATCGACAAGTTTAATAAGAGGCAACAAGAAATCGGTAGCCAAGGCCACCGAGTTGTTTCTTTCCAACCAACAAACTTAGTATGGATATACCTCAGCCAAGAATGAATCCCGTACTTAAGATAAAGCAAGCTATTTCCTCAAGCTAATGGTCCATTCAAGGCCCTAAAGAAGGTCAATCGCAACGCCTACCAGATCAAGTCACTTGATGACTATAGTGTCTCCCCCACTTTCAATGTGTCTAACTTGATCCTTCACTAACTAGTAGAAGAAGACCCCATGAGTATCCCAGAAGAAGAGCCAAAGTCTACTTCAGATTGAAGGAAAATCTTTTTGACCCCCAAGCAAATGATAAGAATCAACCTCATGGACTAATCACATGTAACTAAGCTAGGGGACTCCAAGAACTCACTCAGAAAATACTAGCTCGAAGTCCTCTCCGAGATGGAAATTCCTATCTTAACCTTTGTGTTTCCCTTCTTTGCTAACCTGACTACCAAGCTATCACCTGCACTAAGCCTGTCGAACACAACCTAAGACTATCTGAGCCAACCACAAATGTCCAACCCCAACTCAAGTTAATTACCTTTCAGCGAATGGCTGACTAAGCTCCAACTTGATCCAGATTAAGTCAGCCCTTGATTGTAGATTCTCTCTCATGATTTCTGACACCCAACCACTAATTGACACGTATTTTCTAGCACAATATTTCAAAACTATTCTTATTTTTTCTATATTGAATATTCTGTCTCTTTTACCCTTTTTAGTATATATTATGTAACCTAATTGTAAGAATATCTTTGTCTTTTCATACATAAAAGGTAACCTTAGTGGATAGGTATATAAACCTTCACTTAATTGTACACAATCATTAATGATTAATATCTGAATTTATATAAGTTCCTTTTTGAGCAATCCCAGTGTTCTCATTATCTTTCGACTCTTATCTACTCCATTTAGTAAAGAGTAGTAGCAAGTGACCCTTTAGTTCGAACCGGTGAGTTATATCTAACGGATTGTAGGCCGAGTAAGATCGATTGGTGTATCATATCTAGTTGGTAGCTGCCCAAACTTTGCTAACTTTTCTTTTGTTTTTTTTTTTTTTTTTGGTTCACTTCATTGTAGCATTTCTTTGTATTTTCAAACTTAAATATGCATCACTTAACTAACTCGCAAGTAGCTTGGCAAACTTATGATATGAGGTAAAGTTAAACCTAGGAAACTAAATATACAAAATCAATAAATATATAAATAAGATTATATGATATATTATATATTATCTCATATCATTTTAAATATTTATATATATATTATATAGATATTAGTTTTTGAATTTCAATTATATATTTAGCCCTATTGGAAATAAATGTTACACTCAGAAGTCACAAAGTCGCAACAATCTTGCCGTATAAAACATCCTATGATAATAACTGACCTCACGGTGCCTATCATAGACATGATTTACACGAAGCGTCAACGACTCCTCTCTTTGAAGTAAACAGTTCGATTAAAAATTTAGCTAAAATTACAGTAAATATTAAAACTTTAAGTTAACATGTATATATAATTACACGTACATTATAGTAGAATTCCTAGGTAATTCTATATCATATCATAACAGTCAGCTAATTTACATATCAAATATCAGTCTTTTAGTCTTAAGCTACTAATGAGACTCTAGATAAACATTAACTACTAAGCGAATTAATCCTCACACCTCCAGGCTTCAAAAGAACCAACCTCTGAATAGTTGTAAGGTAGCATATTATTAGGAGCATTCAGAGATTAGGATCTGCAAAAGAATCTATACGAGTTTGAGCAACTATAGCTCAGTAAGTTAAATCGAAGACTCATAAATGTATACAAACACAAACAAGATTATCGAGCAATTATTTTTTATGCAATGCAATAAGTAAGTGTTATCACATAGTATAGTCTAGTCCGTTGCGAAATTAGAGTAATTTCACCCACTCTAATCCGGGTTGAGGAGTTTTTATGTTATGCAACAACTCACAACCAAACTCAGGTTTGTGCAATGGAGACATTGCTCCTCCTAAGACTATCCTTTAAATCAATGCCTTCATCCTCACCACAACCTCCTCTCCTGTCACTTAGTTTGGCTAAGGATGAGGAAAAGACCAATTTGCTATCCAGTACTATCTTTTTCGAAAGTATTGGTATTTGGTTAAAGAATCCTAATGATCCCCTAAAGGGTTGTAATGCATAACAATTTAGGGTATTAGAGTTGATTAAGATTAAGTTCTATTTAGGGTGTTCAGACAATTTCACACCAATCCAGTCATAATAAACAATCAATCACAACACAAATTTCAATATAAATTCAAATACACAAGCACATGCATAAACTACTTACAATCACAATCATACATAATCCTAAGTCTCCAAGTACCCTAAAATAGTACTCTAAATACAGTGAAGTGATAAACCTAACTTGCTTGGAATTCTCGATCGCCCAATCATTTAATTGTAGGTTGATTCATCTCTAAATATCTTATAATACAAATACATCTTTTTACTACTTACACTTTGATGATACATATTCTAAGTTATAATTTAATTCACTTCTCCATATATACCTATTATTTGCTAATGATTTACTCTACCTCAGCTCGAGGTTCGGTTTCTGAATTAGATTTCAGTTTTGGTTCTAAATTGTTTTTTACCACAAGAAAATCCTAAATACGCTCGAATCCTAACGTGAAATTAATCATATTAAGCTTGAATATTCTAAAAATCATACTAGGTCTTAATTTGGTATTTTAACCCATTCGGTAAACTCTAATCCTAATTAGCGTACCAGATTTACTCCCGATGTGAAGAAATCTTACATTTTATATCTAATTACCTAAAATTAATTTTTGTACCAGATTTATTATGTACTAATTTTATTATTATATTATCCAAATTAACCTATTATTTCCTATTTATTAAAATCCTAAATTCACATATTACTAAATTTCCCATAATTACTACATAATCCCCATATTAATTACAATTAACACTCCAAATGTTAAGATTATGTTTCCATATCAGATATTAATATCTTTAAACATCTAATTACCTTCTAAATTAGTAATTAATCATTTAATCACTTAATTAAGTTAAAATTACCCATTTTCTTTATCATTTTAGGGCTAAAAATTTACTTAAAAAATTCAAAAATTAATTTAAAAAAAAATGGCTTCATAGCACTATACTATACTACTTAAGTATTCTACAAAAAGAATTTGAGCTCCAAATTACACTCCTAAGCCTATTTATTTCTAATTCTAATTATGCTTGGTTTTGTCTAATTTCTTAAAAACCCTATATTTACAAATATGATTATACTTAATCGCTATTTTTCCCTAATTCTATATACAATAAAACCTTAAAATAATAAATTTCATAATTTTCTAGGCAAAATAAATAATTTTAAGGAATTTTACAAAATTGGAGAAGATATGAGACTCACCTGGTTCGATGGCTTTTTGGCCTCCAACACCAGTTCAGGTGTATTGGCTGGTCCAAGAGGTGGGTTTGGAGTGGGGTGGTGGTAGTTCGGTTCCAGATAGTAGTGATGTGTAGGTTTGATTCAAAAGCTCCTACTGCACAGATTACAAAAAAAAAAAAATTAAACCCTAATTTTCTCTCTTATTTTTGACTCCTCCTAGTTTTCGTAAGCTTCTAACTGACCAAATGAGTTCTGTAATTTTTCTTGCTATTTATAGGGATTTAAGGTAGTTATTATGTATTAATTAGATAAGACAAGGGCTTATCCTCTTCCATTTTTGCCTTTTAAGTGTTTAATTCTAATTGACCAAAATTTGTTCTTTTAATTCCTGACTTGCCACAACCAAATCTGGATCATTCCTTATTCCTCTGATTTTTCCTTAATTATTTAATATGTTTCTAGCTAATTTCAGGCACTTTAGATTATTTCGAGTATTTTTATCTACACACAAATACATATAAGGTACAAATAAACATTCCTAAATATTATTTAAGTCATTCTATATTTCTGAGTATATATAATATCTATCTCTAGTAATTTATTAGTTATTATATTGCACTTTTCGCCTTTCCGATAATTAATAAGTAACATACTTAAAATTTGAAAATTTTATAGTCTTTTATTTTATTACTTATTTCATTAAATTTAAGTTTACAGAGTCATTTTTATTAATATTTCTAATTATAGTTTATAATTTAGGTTTGATCAGATTCTTTAACCAATTACCCTAAACTTTGTGTACTAAATTCGATTATACAGTTACTTGGTATATTTTTAGAATTTACAATAAATTGGTTCAAAGTAAGCTGTGATGGATGAATCAATCATTCCTTTTCCAAATCTAGCTCCACTAAGGGGCTTTTCCAAGATCACAACCAATGGCCTTTACTTTACCATATTTTTAAGAGTCAAGATATAATAACTAAAATTATAAAAATAAATAACCAAATCCAATGAATTGTGAACAACCATCAAATGTCCTATCTAAGATTAAGGGGGAAATCCTCATGGTGATCATTTTGTTCTTTCCATTGATTGATATATATCTAATGCTCATATAGAAATATTGACTCCTGGAACTAGGGGTTACTTGAAGAAAATCTTTATTTGATTTCACTAATGTTACGTTTGATATGCAACAATGAAATCAAAATTAAATTGCTATTCTGGGTCCTATTCTCCCTCTTATGTTTTAAAAAGTAGAATTGCAATTTCTTGAAATTAGTAATTCTTATTTTAAAAGGGAATTCAATTTTGCCTATGAAAATGTGGAATCACTATTCCATCCCCCTTATTAATTATCATTAATTACATTACTTATTTTACTTTCAACATAATTATAACATCCAATATACACATTCCTTTTCATTCCAAGTACATGAATAGATTTAGCATTTTAGTCTCAGTTTCACTCTATTGCAGACAAGTCCTACATATCAAATATGAAATAAGAGAGAACGAACACACCTACATATATTATAAGTGAAGGTAACAATAATAATGGTGTAGAAGTAATAATATTAGCGACATTCAAGGATATAGATATAGAACCATAGGGTAGGTATAATCATTATGGTCTTAAAAGGTGGCAACCATTCTCACGAACTAAAGAGACCAAGCTAAAAGAGTTTAGTTATAGACTAAAGAATAAGGATACCAGAAAGGCAGTTTTAGGATAGGTTTCACAAAAACCTGAACCTGACTTAGTACATTGTGGACTTTCTAAAACCAAATTCTATAGGATTTGATTAAACCTCTAACTTGACCTTATAGCTTTCATGAGTCACTTGAGCTTTCCTAAAAAAAAAAAAAAATGTATAATCACAATGTAAGCTTTTATGATAAAAAAAAAAAAAAGGCTATTCGCAATAATTTAAGATTGAATTTATTACATGAAACTTATAAAAAATTCTAATGAAAGAGACATTGAAAATGAAAATAAAGTCTATTTTATTTTCATATTCGGACTTGTATAAAGACAAAAATGAGGTCGTGTTTACAATTTTGCATTCATTATGTTTTGCATGACAAGGGTGGTTGATTGAACATTGAAATGAGAATTAAGACATTGGACGAGACACAAGAGAGAAAGAGAGGAAGAGAGAAGGAGTTTCAAATTGACACTAAAGGTGTATAAGTAACTAGTGTGTGTTAGTAAGGCTACAAATGAACTAAGTCGGTCCACGAATTACTCAAGTTCAACTTGAGTATTAATCAAATTTAATTCAATAATGGTTTAATGGAGCTTGAGCTCAATTTCAAGCTCAAGCAACTTGATTAGTAAATCGAGTCTAACTCGAGTTTTAGAATAGTAAACTCATTAAGCTCACAAGCTTAATCTAGTTTGATAAAATTTTTAATTTATTTTTATCTCTTAAATATAAGTAAGTCTAAAATTGTTTAAAGAAAATTTATAAGAGGTTCGAGCTCGATTGAGCTAGTTGAGTCAAACTGGAACTTTCCATATATCTCTTTAAATCAAGCTCAAGTTCAAAATTTAAAACTCCATCGAGCCTAAGCTAAGGTTGAGCTAAAAAATTTACAATTTAGTTGATCTTGAATCGAGCTTAAGGTTAAAATTTAAAGCTTGATCAAGCTTGAGCTGCACTTGATCTTCAAATTTTTAAGTTGAGCTCAATACCATTACAATCCGAAGTGTGACAGATGAGAGAGATGGTGACTTTGTGAGGACCTAAGGTTTTTCAAAAATTATTATCTTATTGTTTTTATTTATTGCATTCCTACAATAGCTAACCTTTATTATTTTTTATTTAAATTCTAAAACCTAATCTGAAACTCTATAGGATTCTAAAATAAAACTTCAAATCCATTTCAAAACCTTATAGGAAATTATCCCATAAAGTAATTGTTAGATCGGGCAAGCCAAATACCCAATAATGACTTACCTAATAGGATCCTTACTATGAATTTTTATGTGATCAATCTATAGTGCAATACATATTTACTAACTTTAGGGAAAAAAAGTATATAATTATAAATTATATAAAAAAAATTAAAACACCATTACTATATCACATCTTTAATATATAAAATTACTAAAGATATAATATTAATACAAATAGTTATGTCTTATCTTTAAAATGCGACATAACAATAATATTTTAATAATATTTTTTATATAATTTATATTCATATAATATTTATTAATTTTAATAATAAATATGCAAATTTCTCAATCAGTCCATGTGGGTAAAAAATCTAAAAATACTAAAGCTGTGCGACTACAACCAACCGTGCGGAAAGTAACAAGGCGGTTCTCTAGCTTGTGCCGCTGTAAAAGATTTTCCTTTGTCCTAATTAGGACTTGGGGCTTTGTAAGCCCAGATGCTAATGAGCCTAGCCAGCCCAACCTTTTGTGCTAGTTTTCTTCTTGTTTTGCGTTGTTCTTCAGGTTGTTGAAGCACTGGAAAAATGTAAACAAATATATGAATAACTGAAGAGCATACGGATAGAACCAAATTGCCTTGGATCGAAATCCTCTTCTATGATCCAGGCATTTATTAACATTGCCTTGAAAATGACGATGATTTCATACGGTATGATCATTCTTCGTAACAAATGATACTTGTGGTTACATTGTCTTTGATATATCTTGATCTTGATCATGATTCTAGAGTCAATTAGACTCATTGAGATTGAGCACGTGTTATGGATAACTAAAAAATGTAAATTCTCTCCTTGTAACAACGATTAGAAATGCGACAATTATTCTATTGGAGACGACACACTGTATCAAGGATGCCTATCCTAATAAAATGAAAATAATCTTTCTCTTCACGAAACAATTATTAAGAATAACGTACACTGGAGGACTATACTCTTTAAATGGTGTGTAGTATCGATGATGGAACATCTATCGCCATCTTTAACCGATCGAAGGCAAATTAATGACTTGGGGAAAAAAGAATATTTAGCTCAAAAAAATTAACTTAGCTTGAGGCAACGCATTAATTAGGCAGGAATACATCTAAGAGAGAAATTTCCTCCCTTTTTATTACTTACATCTGCAGAATATGCAAGAAATTTCCTAGTCTAAGCAATTGCTCCAAAGTGGCCTGCAAAAAATCACGATGCTGTTGTAGAAAGAGGTAAGCATTTGCAAGATATGACCGCTAATGTTCTCCAGAAACCAACTCTATACCCACTGCCTATGTTTGGATGGATTTTGCAACACCGAGGGTGGAAACAAAGGGCTGCATGCATTGATTCGACTTCCTATGTTGGAGGAAAAAATCTATTGAGGTTGAATGGCAGATTGTAGAATTCTTCGTTTCTGTTATCTCCTTTAAATGTCCTGAATTTCACCCACCATGGCATCCCACGGTCTTTCTTCGATTTTCCTACTTCTAGGGTATTGTCGAGGAAGACAGCAACGATCAAGCCTACTGTTGGTGGAGATGAGAATATGGTGTTTAGGAAGGCATTGAACTGCAAAGGCACAAACCAAGGCGAAATAAGATTTCGTGCATAGAGCAAAGGAGAGACAAAAAGACTCGAGAGTTATTTTCACGGTAGGCCTTAGTCACATAAAGGAAACGTCAATAATTGTTCTCGTGTCTTTAGTACTCACAAAATCATGAGACAATCATTTCCAGAGTATAGACTGATATGCTAAGGGCCGTCTCTTAAGATTTAGCATTTCTCTTCCAAATACAGCGGTTACTGAAAACAAAATTACAGCTACCATGTTCCGTTTCAAACAGTTATTACAAACAAGATATTACTTACCCATCCAGCTCCTGTGTTGACGAGGCCTAGACGAGAAGGTCGTCCCGAATATTCATTAAAAAATTCGGGAACTGATATTCCAAGGAACAATGAGAGCCCGATGATGATAAGGTTCCTCATAGAATTCATATTTGTGAACTGAAGAAATGATATTCCAACAGAAGCTGAGAAGTGAAACGAACAAACATGTGAAAGAAAGTGGCAATAAGCAAAAAGGAAACAAATGATATTACTAAAAAAGAAGATACTTACATACAAGTCCAAAGAGCACACAGTATAAAGCTGCAAAAATTGGAAAAGGTATAGATGCAAAAACTGCTCCAAATTTTCCTGCAAGCACAACTCCCAAGTAAATATGAGGAAATCCACAAGGACTAAAGTCACATATCAACCATTTCACTCTGCCAGATCTAGCTTAACTCTCTCTTTCTCTCTCTCTCTCACTCACACACACACACACAGAGATTACAAATTGATATCTTTTCATCACTCATCCTTTTCTTTGGGCAAATAAAGTCTGATTTTCTCAGGTATATCAGTCTAATTAATTGCATCCAAATGAAGAAAACAGACCTAAGATAGAAAAGAATATCATAAAGCCAGCAGATATTTGCACAACCCTCCGGCTTCCAACACGTGTCAGGCCAAGAAGCCCTACATTCTCACTGAAACAGATACCAAATGTACCAGTACAATCTTAATTCAGCAAAATAATTATTAAAAACATAAAAAAGAATGTTCTCAAAGACTGGTTGAGTATTGATTCTTACACTGAAACCGTAGAACCCGTGCCAGTCCCAAAAAGGCCATCCAATAAGACCCCAATTCCCTATCAAAGGAAGTTAATGTCCCATTTATCGACATAACTTATGCAAAAGAGTGAACAAGCAAAGAAAATATTTTCAAATTGAATAAAATTGCCCAAGTTCTATCCAAAATCAAATTGTTGGCATGCCATTTATCTAAAGACTGATGACCCTCAAACTAGCTGCTACCCCTTCAAAGTTGAACGGTCATGCAACAAAATAGAAATGGCAATTGAAGACCTGTCTATGCAAACCTTAACTTATTCCTTCAGATGACTCATTAGGTGACCATTGACCCCAAAGAGAGCTTTATGAAATAACTATTATAACAATGGTGCAGATACTTAACATGTGATCAGTACCAATATCGTTGTGCATAAATGCAGATTGTTGTCCAATACTAAACTATATGAAAACTATTTGACATCTTCTACAATGTGAAGCAGCATTTCACCCCTTTCAAGAAGGTTGAGCAGGCTGTCATTATCAAGACACATTTGCACATCACATAGCTTAATGTCAATTCCACATAAAGGTTGTTGTCATGGTCAATTATCCTAAAGTTGGTACTTTGTCCCCATTGAGTTTTGAATTGCATCCTCCATAAGCTTCAAAGAGGAACCAAGTAAAATAGTTGTATAATAATTGTAATAGCTCCATTAATAACTTACCTGCCAACCAATGCCACGACTCAATACATAGGCTGGAGGTGGGGTAGCAATTGCCAGCCGTGATGCTGCTTTGTATGCACCAGTTGACTAATCATACATGATAACCATACAGAAAACTTCAGAAACCAGAAGTTTTTCATAAAATTTAGACTCTAGCAACTTTTCAAGTAAACTTATTGGTTGTTTAGCCACTGTACATTTACAGATCATAAGAAATTTCATTATAACAAAATTAGACAGACATAAGTGAAAGAGTTATGAAACATTCTTCTAAAAATGCAATTAAAATAGACACTGCTCAGTGCTGGAAGACATAATTAGGTTATGCAGCAAGTTGATTTACCTCAACCATTGACACAACAACAGGAGACATCATTGCAAAAGCATGACCTGCTGAAAATGTAGGTGGCCCCCACTGCAGAGGGTATGGAAACTTAAACCTGAGACAGCACAATTAAGGAACTGTTAGAGCAACAAGAAGAGTATATCACAAGGCAAGGGAAATGAGTTCAATGGCTACCATGGGGCTGTAGATATCAGGTTGGCCCTATCTGTACGGCAGCTGCGCTGAGTCATGGTACTTTTATCTCGATAGGCCCCGCTAGCAGTCAGGATAAGTGAGTATATCCAGATGATTGAAACACAGATCAAGACAGGAAATCGCTCAAATATAGGGACATCTTTGATTGGTCTCACGTGCTTTAGATACTGCAATTTACAGAAGCTAGATCACATGCAGTGGAAAGAGATTGATCTGAAGAGATAATGGAGACTAAGTCTTCAGGATACATACTTGTGACAATCCGATGACCAACAACAGCATTGGAATGCCAATTTCCACGCACTTGCCCAACTAGATATCAAATTATCAATGTCAGCTTCATATGTACTTGTTTGGCCCACTCTAAAGTGCACCAGAATAGGAAATTTCAAATATGACTCAACTATGAAATGCCATGCCAAATACTCCCCCACCTTCATTTGTATCATGTCATGAGACAGAACAAGAAGTTGAGAATTTAGCAAGGGTCTATAACATCTACTACTCCAGAAATTCTTGAATAAAGGAAAGCATGGATTTGAAGATGGTATAGACTCTTATCAAATGGCAGAAAATGACAACATACCGCGGGAAACCCTCTTTGAAACAATCCCAAGCCAACCAATCCAACCACAGGTGCCATCCCAAGAGGACTGAAAAATCTGAAATTTTAGCAGCACAAACGTGTAAAAAAGCATTATCAGGCAACTTAAACTGCAAGCGTCTTGAGGTTCAGGTTTTTACCGCGAAAAAAGACCCCACACTTGGCTGTAACCAAGGACAATTTGGATGCTGGAGGCCACGATTAGAGCTCCTTGGATAGCTCGCATTGACTCTATAAATCTCTGTAAACCACATACATCCGAAGATCTCTTTCAAAAACCTATGAAATGAGAAAGTATCAACTAAATTTGTTGAAAAAAAAAAAAAAGAAAAGAAAAAATCTTCTTAACAATATGGGGCAAAACTCCATGCATTTTACAATTAATAACGCTTATAGACAAGTGCATGAGGCAGTTCAGGATTTATAAAAAATGCCTCCTAACAAAATTTTGGAAAAATGTACCTCCAAAATAGAACAAAGCACCATGTAATAGAATTAAGAGTTTTGTGACAATAAAGTTAATCATTTTTTTTTTTGGATAATTAAAGCTAATCAATTTTTAGCATTTGAGTCCTAGAAAAACAGTATTCCAGAAAAAGAAAGACCATTGTTACCTTTCAGGTGGCAAAAGAATAATTGATAAACATAAAAAAAAGCACATAGAATGCAGATGAACTTAAGCTCCTCAATTAGAGGAAAGCATAAATTCTACTAAAGTTGGTTAATTGTGTCAAAGCAATTGCTATACATGTTTGCCCTGAATTCTTCTATGTAATTTCAGCAGAAGAGACTTAAAAAGTAAATACTCATTATAACATATTCCAACCTGCCAAAAATATGCTTAAGAAACTTACATCATGGGAATTTTCAATTCTCTGCAAAGATGAGTCACCAATGATGTATGCTATTGTAATGAGATAAGCAAACGAGCCCCCAACTATTGCTGGTAACCTTGTTCCAAAGAGCGCTTGGAGAAGTGTCTTTATTCCAGCTACAAAAAGTAATGTTTGTATGACGCATGCCTTGTCACCCTGATAATGGAACACGTGGATAGGCATTGGCTTTCAGAGAGAACACAAATAGAAAATCAATATAAAAACAAAAAGATTCCAAGCTTCCGACCAGTCTTCTAAATCAAAATGCAGCAAGAAAAGATAATGCAAAAGAACTTGATAGAATTATAGTATGGCAGATTAGCTCACATCGCTCCCTCCCATTGCTGGTACAATAAGTGAAGGGATCATGACACTAGTTCCAAGCACGAGAATGTAATTCTGAAATGCTAATAGAATGGTTTCAGCTGCAAGACAACACCAGTATGTTAGAATGTTTCATGCATGAGTAAACCAAATATATCCTTATTTCAGTTGGATCCATGAAATTGGCTAATAGAACATCTGTATGATAGAGTAATCATTTAAATACATGTTGTATAATAGGGTTTTGAACTGATTACTAGCAGTGCAAAGACATATACAAGAAGACTGTGTGGAGACATGCATATAGTGCATAAGACCCCTTACAGCACAAAACACAATGAACTTGTGCAACGACATTACTCTTATGAGATTTTCAGAATTATAGCTACATCCGCTCCACTACAACCAATATTCTAGACTTGCTTTCAAGAATTTCAAAGAAATGTGAAAAATTGAAATCAAAACAAGAGCATTGTTATGTATTGAGGTGTACTGGTTGCAAACTGGGTTTCCTATTCTCAAAGGATGCCCTATCCGAGTTCTCTTCAATCATATGTTGCCATATGTGAAGTATCTTTCATGAGTATGATACTTTAGCAAAATGTGATTGAAGGTGACATGACTCGTGCATCATTGGGGACGCAGGAACTTTGTACATTGGTGGCATGCTGCTCACTTCTACCTCCATGCACGGCGGCATTGTCAAAGAAACCTATTACTACAACAAGGTTTCTGCTCGTTCCTCTAGTTCAAATTACTAGACACCAACATCTACATTCTTCTTGTTTCTAATATCAAATGGAGCCACCACAATGAATATATACTCAAAAACACCATTATCAAACTCTCAATAGTGTCATCATCCGTTAATCCAAATCACATAAATATTAAACGCGAGACCTGCTTTCTTTTCTTTTTTTTTTCTTTCCCTTCTTTTAATCAAAGGTAACCTATGTGATCAGTGGAGACACCAACCGAACAGTAAAAATATAACCCGACGGAATAGAGAAAACTCAAAAGTGTAAGCTTGAAAACATAATAAGACGAAGCATTTGCAAAGAAATATATTGAACCAAAAAAAAAAAAGAAGATGAAAACAAAAGAAACTGCTTCAAGACGCTCAAAAGCCTAATGATCAAGGAAATAAGAATGTACGTACCCCAAGGAGGATTAGAGTCTATGCAGTACTCGAGGTCCTGGAGTTGCTCCATTGGAAGATGTGTTATGTCCGCCATTGTTGAAACCAGAAAGCTTAGAGAGAGAGAGAGAGAGAGAGAGAGAGAGAAACAAAGAAGTGAGAGGATAACAGAATAGTAACGGAAAAAAGAAGAAGTAGAGGAAGGAAGAAGAAGAAGAAGAAGAAGAAGAAAAAGTAAAGGTGCTTACAGATAAAAAGTGGAGAGAGAGGGAGAGAGAGAGGAAAAAAATTGAAAAGTCGGGAAAATAAAAATAAATAAAAAAGAAAGAAAGACGGAGGAAAAGGAAGAGAATGAAATGGAAATGCGGTTTGTGTGAGTGAACCGTGAACTGAACTGATTCTCTCTCTCTCTCCTCTCTTTTCCCTCT
Source organism: Lumnitzera littorea (assembly GCA_024138015.1). NCBI lineage: Eukaryota > Viridiplantae > Streptophyta > Magnoliopsida > Myrtales > Combretaceae > Lumnitzera > Lumnitzera littorea. The sequence goes on from JAMXBB010000002.1 coordinate 12,811,757, forward strand.
CTGGCTTGCCTTCTTTGGTTTTTTGAAAATTAACAATCTAGTACTAGCATATCAAATTAAAAAGGGCCTTTGTTTTTGCTTTAATTACGGAAGTGCCACTGGGGCCCATTTCCTTTCTAAATTGGAATTGTATAATTTAATGTTGCAAGTAAATGTTATTCTGTTTGGAAATGCTTTTCTTGATCTTGGGGGGAGAGAGAGAGAGAGAGAGAGAACAGACATGCTTTTCTATTGTTGCTTTGTTTTTTATTGCATGGTTCAAGGAATTTTTTTAAGACTATGTTAGTGTAAAATGATACTTCCTATAGACTATAGGGAAGAAAGGAGAAAAAAACTAGGAGTTAAAAGAAAATTGAGAGGAAATTTGTTTTTTCCATCGTCTGAAAATAAATTAAATAAATGGAAAAAATTGTTTTTATAAAATTTAAAAACCTATAATTATTAGAGAATCCTTCATAGACAATAGTTTATTGAAAATATGACATTTATGAGGGCTAAAATTATAATTTTGATGATTTTCTTTCCTTTTAGAGAGATAACTTCTTTATGGAACTTATGAATTTAAATCCTCCTATATCTCCTCCGTTCACAATTTTCTTTTTTTTTTTATTTTTTGGGTAGGGGTGGTGGTTGAGGTTTAAACAATTGAAAACTTTTTTTTTTTTTCTTTCCACTTCTACTCTCCTAAACATGGTGTAAGTCGGTGTTCATGCATACTTTAAATTTGAAAGTTGAAACAAAAGTTGTTCAATTTTAATCCAATTTAATTTTCTTTAGAGCAACAATCCCACAATAGATGTGCCTTAAAAGAAAAAGATATCCTGCCGTATCTGCTTCAAATAAAAATTTTCTACTGCTCCATCCATATTTTCTTATTTATTATATGAGCATAGGCTGTGATCCCTATGCTCAATATTTGAGAAGGCAAAGGTCGTCTAGTGAGTAGTAACTTTCCCACCATTATGAGTCAGCCAGTTCTGAGTCAGCATACGAATAGGAATAAAAATGAATGGGGCCCTTCATTTTTAGGACCCCTGTCCTTATAGCTTTATTTGGAACTTTTGGAGGGAGGGCGAGTATTGGTCACTCCTCAATCCTTATATATAGTACCCTCTCTTAATGGCACAGTCAAAGTAAAGTTGGTGTGCAAAAGTGGCTTCTAGGTAGGTGCTTGTTTAAAGGATTTCATTAGTTGATGGTTAAATGCGAAGGAACAAAGAGAGAATATCAGTTCGGATTAGTTTTTCTTTTTCTTTTCTTTTTTTTTTTTTCCTGTAGCTTGTTTGGGTAATCTTTCGTTATTTTTTGTTATGTTCTTTCAATAAATATTTTAATAATATTATTTTTTAAATTAATTAGAAATTAACGTTTTTCTTATAACTAATAGGGACGAATAGTGATAAAACACGCACATACAGTGCAGAATGAGAAAACGACGCGACTATCTATGTTAATGTTGGGGGAAACCTTGGTGGTCAAAAACTAAATAAAAAGTATGGAGACGTTGCACGTGCATGGAACAGTTGCTAAAACCATACTACATTTAATTCTCATTGACTACGACATCCCAAAAAATCCGATTTTCCATCAACAAACATATATTCTGTTTTTTAACGTTATTCTATAATCCCTGGCCACTTTATTTTTTTCAGTTCTCTAAAGAAGAAGATAAGAATCGATTCTTCCTCCTTTTCCGGTTTTGTTGCTTAGCCAAACATTAGATTTTGTTGGATGGGGAAAAAGGGGGGTTAAAAGAAAATTCCACGCTAAGGTCAATTAGCCTGTAGCTACGTGGAGATGCTGTATTACACTTAATTAAGGAATTTTATCACATTATTCCTCAGCTTCATATGCCTTAAAAAAGAAAGAGAGAGAAGGAAATAACTTTTTAGGTATGTCAAAGATTCTATTTTCTAGCGAGGCAAAAAAAAAATTTAATATAAAGCTTGATCATTACAGCTAGAGCTTCGGGTTTATAATTTATTCAATAATTGTGTAGAAATTTTCTCTAAATCAATATCGCTTGTCTTTATCTAGAAATATATATATTTTTAGATCGGATCTTTGCGTACTTATTTCATTTGATCTGTCAATACTATATGTACCTTTATTCATCTACTTCAATAAATAGAATTCCATTCTCCAACAAACAAAAAAAAAATTGTCATTTTATCAAACTTTTTCTTAACCTATTGCAATCCCGATATATATTTTGGTTCTTAATGTTTTTTTTTTTTTTGTGGGATAAACACACTAGAATTTATGAGCTATAAAACAAATCAAATAAAAGATTAATAATTTGTTCATTTAAAACATTTCATAACATGAAATGAAATTTGAGAAAGTGCTTAAAAGGTACTGTTTCACGTGTTTCAAATGTGATAAGATTGATTTACTTGAACATAAATGATTTATCTGATTCTCTTTAAATCACTTAAGACGCATTTGGAGAATTAACCAAAACACTTATTCTTTATAATTTACTTAAAGCGTTGAAGTCTTATTAAAAATAAGATGATTTTTTTACGATTCTAACTTCCATCCTTATTTTTTAGGGAATAGTAGATTTAATTCAAAGCTATTAAATTTAGATAGACAAAACTAGTTATATTTTCAACTGTTATAATCTAATAATTAATTGTGGAATGGAAGGTTGACCATATCATATCAAATGAGAGATAAGACGGTAGGAGTTACCTTTCTAATTCTTATTTTATTAAAGTGTGTTTAAAAACAATTATTAACTAGATACAAAAGATATTATAATTTAGTAGTATAAATATTGAACTTCTAACAAAAATTTATTTTTATTAAAGTGTATTTAAAAACAATTATTTGTGTATAAATACAAGGATAAATTATTTAGTTATCCGTGTTTTAATAAAAAAGTTTGCAATTTCTAAATAAGTGTGTTGGAAGAAGCAGGGTTTCTTTTGTTAACCACAACAAATAACTAAATTACTTATCTGAGTAGATCATCAGAACTTCATTCGGGGAAAATAAATGTAAAAAAAAAAAAAAAAGATTTTCTTTAACTATACGAGTTATCTTCAATTCAACAAATCTTATATGATCAAGAAAAGTAAAACATACATGATCAGCATGTATGTGTAACGATTACAAAAAAATAAAAAAAAAAGGGGGGGAGAATTTGAACATGTTGCCATATATAAAGATAGAATGTAGATAGAAATTTGGGTACAGGAGTTGATAGCTCTTTCTCTCGTCTTAATCTTTTGGTTTATATCACACTTGACAGGCCAATTTGCATGGATAACTCCACCCATTTCAGGGCCATAGCTGTAGTTTTCATAGGCAAGGCAACGGAAGTTCTTATTTCTACTTCTGCCAAATTGGATGCGCTATCATATGTAAAGAACACGTGATACTTGTTTTGGCATTTCCATTAATACATGACGGCGATTTTTTTTATGAAAGTATGAGTACATGAAGATCGAAAACTTTTTCGATAAAATCATATTGAAAAACCCGTGTCTTAAGATAATATAAGCTATTATGTATAAGTATTTTTGTAATAGAAAATTGGATAAGGGCCTTGTGTAGACTTCTTAGAAACACTAATATTAATTTTGGTACCAAAGAATATGTTATGGAATGAAATGAATTCTTTAATGCAATGATAAATATGTTCCGTTTCCCAAGTTCACAAATGCATAGGGAATTATCGATTCAATTCTAATATTATGTTTAGTTGTAACATGTTCAAAAGGAAACCAAATGCATATATATAACAGCATTTGTCAAAATGTCTTCTGTTATTCAACACTATGGATATTATATTTTAGTGGAAAATTTGGATAAACAATTTCAAATTAACGAGGACGAAATAAGATCCTTCCAAATAATGGAAAGGAAATCAAACCCAAAATCACAATTTTATTATGAACTCATTCCCACAAATCAAAAGATTTACGTGACCGGAAGCACCTGATCAATTATGAAATATGCGATTAGTGCATTGACAAATGCATGTTTTCCTTATTAGTAATGCTAAAGCGTCTTTAGGGATTAAGAAGACTTCCGTAATGCACTCGTTAACAAAAAGCTTGTTATAACTATTCTCTTAGAGTTACAACATATAGAATATATAATAGTCCGAACAAAAGTTTTGATGTGCTCATTTGATATTTCCATTCTTGTCCCGTCAAATCACATACAAATACGCTTTAGTTTTGGTAATTAAATGGACGAGAGAGAGAGAGAGAAATTTTTAAAGTAAAACGCTCATCAAACATTAATCATATACATTGATATCGTATCAGGATAGAACATGACTATACATGCAGGCGCTCAATGATATCTTACGTTGAAAATAAGTTCCCGATACATCACTATCATAGTTTGCTAGAGCAGCAAACGGGCTTAAGCAATGAAAGAAAGGGTAAGTTCAACATGTTGACAACCAACCCGCCAAGGTGCCGAATTTAAAGTATAAGCAAATTGATCCATTGTGAATTAGGATAACATGATGAATTTAGAGAATAGTAAATCATTTAATAGTTTATTAAATAAACAAATTAGTGAATGTTTCGATAACTAGTTAGACTAGTTACAAATTAAATAGTTTGGTGCCAAAAAGTTACAAATTTATGGCTATATGATATTTTTCGTTGATCAAAAGATCAAATTCAAATTCTTTCTATAATTCTCCTTCTCTCTTACTCCGTGTCTTCCTAATGTTATAATCTTTTTTGGGAGATTCCTCAATTTTGAATAAGAGTGTGATACCTGTGAAACTCACATTTTCACTTAGTTACTTTAAGTGGATAATTTAGGACGCCAATAAAATTAATCCAATTGACATAGAAATTTACAAGTAAATTTGATACATTAGTTGATGGGACCTTATGAATTCGAATATTAAAAATATAATAAAATAATAACAATATAGCTAGTTAGTATAATTTAATTATATTACGTAGTATTTATTATAATCATGAAAAATAAGCTTTGATAACTAGTTAGTATTTAGAGGTAAATTATATGTGTAACAAAAATATTATGTGACATAATAACACATAGAGTTAATATATATACATCGTATGTAATTTTTCTATAATAATATATATTCGTAATTAACTTAAATACTCAATTATTTATATTTTAAGCTAAAATAAGTAAAACAAATCATAGTAAATTACTAAAACATTATAAAAGCACATGATGCAGCTAGATTTATATTAGATTAGGTATGTGGAGTTTATGAGATAGGTGTTAGTGAGTAAAGTTAGGGTAAACATGCAATTAGCTAATTATAAACTTCAATTTTAGAAGAGAAAGAGAAAGGAAATTCATTTTAACACTCCAAATAGTTTTGAAAAATCTGGAAACATTCTCCAATATTTCATATAAGCAAAAGAGGATCTGGAAAAATTAAGCTCAAAGTTTGAAGATCAAAGAAAGAAATTGAGCAAAAATTTACAAAATCAGTGCATAAACTGAGCTTAAAGAAGTACTAATGTCTAAGGAATAACTGGAAATCAATCGCCACCATCAGGTGACAAAGCACCCAGCGGCTAAGCCAGTTGATAAGGGCGTGGTCGCCGACAGTAGCTAGAGAAGCCAACTCCAATGAGGGTCTTATTTCATCCAATTTTACAAAATTCAATAAAAATATTAAAAATGACTAGAAATTTTTCAAAAAAAATTATTCCTACATATTTTTATAAGTAGAATTTAGGAAAAATTTTGTTTTGTAAAAATTTAATAGTTACAGTACATATCCTTAAGAAATTGATGAAATCGAGCTATTTTCTATATCAAAATAAATAGTCAAATGGCATAGTTTCAACCTCAAAATTTTTTTATATAAACTACTTTATACTTATGTTACATTTCTATGTAAAGTTTTTCAACAAATCCATTTTCTATATTTTTCATAATTTTTTAGGCCCTAAATTATAACTAAAATGGCATTTTTAATGAAATTAATAGAATTTTCCTTAATTAACTCACTTGGATTACGAGCTTCACTAATTTTTTATGTATTTTATGGTATATGGACACTGTTGGAAGGGGGTTTATTGGAAGAAGTTAAGAAAATTAAGAATATGCCTCCTATATGTTTAATTTAGTAGTATGAGAATTGGAGAATTGGTCAGTTGTGATATGCTAGATGAGGATTCTAGGGAGTAATGAAGTAAATGAATGTTAAATGAAGTGAAAAATAGTTCCCTATAACTAGAACTTAAGGGAAAACTGAGCAAATTAATTAATTATAAAAAGTTGGTTAAGAGTAGAGGACAACTCAAAGGAAATAGAAGGCAAATATTCTATTAGATATTCATTGAAAAGTTAAATCAGAAACAAAATTTCGAGTGAGTAGTAAAATAGGAAAATCTCAAAGACTAAGTTAGAGGATATATTATTAAGAACTTTGAAAATGCTAATCTTATAAAAAGTTTAGAGAATAAATTCCTTGAAATTATGAAGCTGACTAAACCTAGAAGATAGCTCGGAAGGTCTTCTATTAAAAAATTCAATTTCTTGTATACTCAACAACCTAGTTAGAAGGTAACCTAGGGAGAGAATTTGGGGTAACTATAGACATGTGAACATTCAGAAGTTATAGCAAACGATGTTCAATGGAAAATCTTGGGTATTTACAAAACTTAAAGATTTACTCAAGGTTGAATCTACCATGAACTTTAACGTCCATATGGTTTAGAAGGTAGTTCAGAAGATATCTTGCCAAAAGATCTAAAATTGACTAGATTATACGATGGGTTCAAAAGGTGACTCAGAGAATACTTAAAGTGAAAATACATGAATGTGTACACTCAGAAGTTACCTTAGAGGGTAATCCATAGGAAATCTTTAGTATCTATCAAACTCAAAGGTTGATTCTAAAGTTAACCTTGTGAAAAACTTAATTCCAATATAGCTCAAAGGATAACTCAAAAGCTTTCCAATTTAAGAACTTTAAGAGTAACCTAACTCAAAACTTAGCTCAGAGGATATTAAAGGTAAGATTCATGAATCGGTGCTTCACTACACTTTGAACTATTGTTTAAGAATACTTAGAGGCCTTAATCTGTCTTGTTTGTGATTGTAAGTTAGTTACTTGTACATATGCAACTTGTATGCTCTGTAAAATGTGAGTTTTTATAAATCCTTTACCAATCGCTTTATTTTCTCAAATCAATTTAATTCTTGAAACTTTTTTGTTAAAAATTGAGATTTTGTACTCCATATGTTTTGTAAAGCTTAATTTTCCTGACCATTTAAGCCACAAAATTATTTTCAAAAGTTATTTTGAAAAGTTACATCACAGGTTAATATCAATTAGATTCAGAATTATATGGCTCAAAGTAGTAGTGTGATAAACGCCTTATATAAGCTAGACCTACGTTAGTGGTTAGTTCCTAACTTAGGTTGGTTTACACAATGGGGTTATTACAACTCTTCAGTTTAGGGCGTGACAGTTAAAGTTAGGTTCTTAGCAATTTGCTTAAAGCACAACTCTTTTGAACTAACTTTGCAATGTTACAACTAAAATGAATTAGAACACTTTAAGGACATTGAGAATTGGGGAAATTAAGCAAGACGTAAAGAACTTAGACTTATAAGGTTATATGTAAGTTATATATGTATGAGATCGTATATGGTATAAAGTAATACAAAGTAATAGGTAATATTAATCTAACTTATGTTGTGCTTACTTTTAGGATTCTAAACCATTAACTTGTTTATGTTTAATGACGATAATAAATTGTGAAGAGCTTATAAATTGTAAGGTTTAATTGTAGGAGTTGTTTTGAAATGAACCAATTGAGTACTATTCTATGTCTTTTGTGAAATTATAAGAAATTCTTATATCTATTAAGTGAATCATCTTGTAAAATTGGGTGATTGGGAGTACTGAAGGATGATGGAAGTTTGTACTACCATTCTTGCTATAGGGAAAAAGATATTTGATAATTAAGGAGGTTATAATTGTAATAATTTCAATGATTTAATTTCTAACGTAATTGATAGAAGCGGTCAAGATAGCAGTGTTTTGGATGATATAGGAACACTTCATAAATCTTAGTTGGTAAAGGTAGGCTTAATTCTTATGATTATATCACATATCTAAATGGTAATCATTAAATTTAGACAATTGATTTTCATGTTTCATTATAATGAATATAAAGATTGATGAGTTGTTAAGAACCATAGAGTCAAATGATAACAAATTATTTGTTGTGTTATTACATTATTTGTAGAATTGAATGATGTATAATTGAGAAGCTCAGGTGAGATTAGTGGTAATTGACGAGTAGTAAGCTATGATCAAAATGAAATGTAGGATGTAAACTTTGTCAGGTTCATGTTAGTAAGTAGGGCTTGATCTAATTCAAAGGATACTGTAAAATCTAATTTAGAGGATTAAGGTAAACTTGAAGATTAACTTACATCAAATAATAAGGCTAATTGAATGATGTTTTATATTCTTGGTGAGATTATAAATACATACCGCAAAATATATCTTATAATTGATAGATGAATGAAAGATACTGGAAAGAGAGCTAGAGTTTATGTTACAATTATAACTTTGGAGAAAGGATATTAGTAGGCTAAAAAAGCCATGTTTATAATAACCACAATTTTGCATTTTAAGTGAGTGTAAAGTAGAGAAGGAACTATCTCTATGGTTATACTCAAGTTTTCATACAACTACTTTACATTCCTAGGGGTTTCCTTACAATATCATTGTTTGGTTTCTTAGATGTCCACTTATAAAGCGAAAGTAGATATAAAAGTTTTTTTTTTTAATTTAATAACCAATCCCGGCTGAGTTTTAAGAGAAACTTGCTCTATAGTTGAAAGAACTTTAAGAGGTATATAACAAGAACTTAGATGAGAACTTAAGGAAGACTCTAACCATGATTTAGATGTCTTAGCAACTAAAGATAAGACAAAGATAATCAAATGAAAGAGAAAATCAAGAAGTATAAAAAAAATGAAGGAAACATAATTCCATATCAAACTTTAGGAGAAGATTTTCATTGAAGTTTAAGTAGAAGGTCGTGTAGAAATCAATGAAGTAAATCAAGACTTAGTGCAGAGAATAATAGTAATAATAATAGATTGTGTAAAATTCCAAATATTATAAGACTTTAAAGTATGTAGTGAGTAAGTACAAATTATGAATTAAAATGATAAGGATGAAGGAGAATGAGTACGAAATTGATTATTATGAGATGTTATGATGGTTTTTGAAGAGCCTAGTAGTCTGTAAGTTAAGAATTTGCGAGATAAAATAATTTTTTTGGGAAATAGCTCCTTTGACAATAAAATGGATCGAAACTCAAATACCCCCAACATGCTTAAATTGTGACTTATGAAATGAACTCCTGCTGTTTTGAGGTAATTGGTAATCTTTGATTGTACTTAAGGAAGTTTACATGTGATATTTCAATGCATATGGAAGTATGTAGTTCTTTGTTGAGTAAAGTTCATTTATGATGTAGTTTTCTTCAATGTAAAGTTAAGTACCGATGTAAGTCTGTCTCTAATGTAAAGTTAAAATTCTAATGTATAATCTTTGGTTGTGGAATTGAAATCTGAAAGCTATGGAGATAAAAAGTATATGATCTTGAATGATATCAAATGGACTTTGAGTTTGAAATGCTTATTGAGATCAATTTAAACCTATCAACTATCCAAAATAAGTATTTAAACATGATCCACGGTAAGTGACCTTTTGCTCTTGCCTTTTATTTAGAAGACATTATGAAATTGTAAGATTGAAAGTAATGCTATATTGCATGATTAAATATAAGTAACATAATATACACAGGTATTGATTTATTACTATTTCTTATAAGCAAAGATTGGGATATCGCATGAGATATATCTCTGTCATTATGAATACCTAGGATTTAATTAGTATAATGATTTGTGAATACTAAAAACATTAATAGAAGATATATTGTTAAGGACTATATGACTTTGATTCAATAAGGAGTAATCACTAAGAGAATAGCTCAAAGACTTACATTCTATACCAAACTATAATGTTAAATACATGAATAAGTAATACGTAGGAGATATCTCATCAGTGTTACCTGTATAAGAAGATATATTAATCAAAGATGTTATGTGGATATTTAGGAGAATTGATTAGGATTTATATTGTGGAATGTATATGACATTGGTAAGATAAGAAAAGTCTATTTAAGTTAAAGACCGAACAATAGAAATTGAGCTAAAGTAAGAGAATCTAGGATCTTTGAGTATTGGAAGTGGATACACCCAACTCTTAAATGAAAAGGTAAAGGTTAGAGTTTGAAAGGTATGAAGGTGAAGGAATTTTGAAAGATTAATACCGTAATAAACCTATGAGGTAGACATAAGAAAAGTACTTCTAGGATAGTACAAGTAATAAAATATGGATCAATAAAAGAGAACGAACAGTGATTGATGACAGATATTGAAGATAAACTTCACCTTGTTTACAAGTTAAAGATGTAAACTCATCTGGGAAAGTAAATATGGATGCTTTGAACCAAGAAAGTCAAAGACTCTTATCATAAGACTTGCATTTATGCCACCATGTAAACATATAAGAATAGGAATATGATGTATTCTTAATATATGAAATGTTTGTAGAGGTACATACGGTTAGAAATAAGGAACTAAGGTTAGAATTAAATCATAACTAAAGACTTGAATTGAACCTAAATACAAAAAAGGGATGAACTTTAACGAAGAGTAATCTAGATAAAAGTAGTGCTATTAAGAAGATGAATTAAAAAAATGTCTGGTAACTCAATAAATTAAGTGAATGGTAAAAAGAGAATCCTCAAAAAATTATGAATTGTAAATTAGAGGCAGTATGAAGAGAATTTTAGCAAAAATATAAGGTTAGGATTAAAAAAAAAAGAGTCGAACTATATTTAGAAATAGAAATGAGATGGTAATAAAAGAATATTATAGCTAGGAAATGTGTAAAGATGTTCATAATGAATTGGTGTAATCCATAGAGATAAAGGATTAATATCTTTGCGTAGTAATAATAAATTGTGGAATACTTAGTAAAATTGTACACTTTATGTTAATTATGGAAACAAAAGAAGGAAAAAACAAATGTATGGAATTAGAATGTGAGGGTTGTAATGTATCTTAAATGCGTTATTGGGCACATATGAGTATGCAAAAAGAGGATGGCAAATCTATGATTCTTGTCTCTCATAATAGATTCTTGTATGGGTTTATAAACCATTTTTCCTTGAGTTACTTCAAACATATTGTATCAGTCATAAAGTTAGAAACTGGTCAATGTCCTTATCATTATAGAATTGTGTCAGTTTTGTCAATTAAATTGAATTTGTCTATTGAGTCAGTCTTTATCCCATTTAAGTACAAGCTTGTAAAAGGATTGAGAATTGCTAGCCTCAACTTTGCAATTGTATGTGCTAATATATGAAATGCCAAGCTTCTAACTGTACAAACAATATCAACTAAAGGAGGAATCCAACTAAAGTGATAGTAATAAGAAAGCAATCTCTCAACATATCGAATAATCGGATTCAAAAATTAATAAAGCATGATAAAGAGTAAAGACAGGAGATAATATATACGCTAGTAATCAAAACTGGTTTAGAGGAATGTTCGAAGTGAAGTATTAACTATATTAGGGATCTAAAGAAAAATCATAATTATCGTACTTAAGTATCATGGACTTGGAAGATTTAGATCTTAAGTTTCCAAAAGTACACAAACAAAAGTTAAGAGAATACATTCTATTAAAAACTAATTCAGAGAATATGACAACTAAGAATGAAACTTTATAGATTTATCAATGCGAAGATGAATAAGATAGCAATCATGAATTTATGGTATCTTTGCAACACAGGCAAGTGTAGAGAGACATTAAGTATACCATGACCATTAATAATATAAAGTCAATACCAAAAGATGCCTTAAAAAGAGCACCATAGTAAATTTCACTTGAAGGGGATAATAACTTATCTTACCAAGGGATAGAAAGTTAAATGTAGCATGTCAACTTATTTTACCTTTGAGTTTAGTAGGGAAACCATAAAGTATCTTATATACCAATACTAAGTAAATTTATGAAGAGGCAAAAGGGAGTACTAGGGGTTAAATTAATAGATCCTCAATAGGATAATACAATAGATAAACAACCTATATAAAAGTAAAATGAATAGACTTTTGGGTTAAGAAACTGAAACATAAAGTATGTAGAAAATAAAATGAGGAGATGGTTACAAGTGGAACTGACTTGGGACATCTATGATAGCGATAAAGAAATAGTACCATTGATCTTTCAGTAATTAGGTTAGTGATACTTTTATTTTAATGGATGAGGTTGATGATATTGGAAAACTAAAAGATTAGTGATAAATGTAATCGATTATTGAAGTTTTGAGAACAAAACTTTTTCCAAGAGGGGTAGAAACACAAAATCTAAATTTTCACCTAATTGCTTTGAGCGGATAATTTAAGGTTTCGATGAATCTGATTGACATAGAAATTTAAGAGTAAGTTCGAGACATTCTTGATAAGACCTCATGGACTCAGATATTAAAAATATAATAAAATAATAACAATATAGCTAAGTTGATATAATTTAATTATATTATGTAGTATTTATTATAATAGCTAAAAATAAACTCTGATAACTAGTAAGTATTTATAGATAAATTATATATGTAAAAAAAAATATTATGTGACATAAAATAACACATAGAGTAAATATGTATACATCGTCTGCAATATTTATATAATAATATATACCCATAAATAATTAAAATAACCAATTATTTATATTTTAAGCTAAAATAAGTAAAACAAATCATAGTAAATTACTAAAAAATTAGCAATTGGATTTAGATCTGATTAGGCTTATGGAGTTTATGGGACAAGTGTTAGTGAGTAAAGTTAAGGTAAACATGCAATTAGCTAATTATAAACTCCAATTTTATAAGAAAGAGAAAGTAAATTCATTTTAACACTCCAAATAATTCTAAAAAATCTAGAAACACTCTCCAACATTTCGTATAAGCAAAAAAGCATATGGAAAAATTAAGCTCCAAGTTTGAAGATTGAAGAAAGAAACTGGGCAAAAATTTACGAAATTAGTATGTAAATTAAGCTTGGAAGAGTATGAGTGTCTAAGGAGTAACAAAAAGTCAACTGTTACGTCCCGAAGCGGTAGAGTTGTAACAGCCCTCCCGTATAAACCATCCTACAATAGAAGTTGGCCTTACAACCGCTATCTTAGACCTGATCTATATAAGGCGTCCACGACTAATTCGCTTTGAAGTAAACAGTTTGTAATATAAATAAATCATTTACCTAAGAAAGTGAGGAAATATATATATACACTATAATTCAGTTATTGCAATTAAAGTTTACAATAATTCTTCATAATATATTTCCTAGTTATTACATTATTCAGAAAGGAAAAATAATTCTAAAATAAAAACTAAGACCTTAAAAATATGTATTTATTCTTCAATATTTTTCCTCACTCCCTAGGATCAAACAGTTGCTAGCTTTAGAGTAGTTGTTTGCCGCTTCTTAGCCAGCACCTGTACGACGTCTATAGGGATGTGAGCAACTATAGCTCAGTAAATTAGGATGGAGGACTTAAAACTATACCATAAACACAACAAGGTTATCAATCAACTTATTAAGTGCAATGCATGTGCAAGCAAATGCCATCACACAACGTTGTCCGGCCTGTAGTGAGATTAGAGAAATTGCACCCGCTCTAATCTAGGTTGAGGAGTTGCCATTAATACAACAGCTCACGACTAAACCTAAGCTTGTGCAATGGAAACCTCACTTCTCCCGCGACTACCTTCGAACCATTGACTTCACCCTCACCGCGATCTCCTCACCTGTCACTTAATTCGACTAAGGATGAAGAAGGGACCCTTTGCAATCCTGCGCTATCCCTTTTGAAGGGGTCAGTATTTGGCCGGAAAATCCTAAATTTCCCCTAATGGGTTACCATGCAGGTTCGATTATGATTACAAGTCATATATTCAATTAGGTCCAGTTTAGGGTGATCAATCATTTCATACAAATCACATAATACAGGCCAGAACAATAAACAAAATCATAGCATCACTAATAATCAAGCACATACACACATCTAACTATCTAACAAGCACAACCCAGAATAATCTTAAGCCTCTAAAATACAGCATCGTATTAATCCCAACTTACCTCGACTCCTTACTCACTTACTCAAGGTTCGACTTACTCAGGCTATTGCCGATCATCCCTATAACATAAACGTGGTTTCAGTTTTTCATATAACTATTATAGGTTTATTTTATCCTATAACGCTTATTGTTATATTTTGTTTAGGGTTTAATATACCTAATTATCTAGGTTTTAAGTCTTTTACAATTATTCTAGGTTTGGGGTTAAGTTCGGGTTCGGTTTCGGTTTTCGCATCAATTTCTAAATTAGGTTCTAGTTCGATTTCTAAGTATTGTTTTATACTCAAACCTTAGAAATTTGTTTCAACTCATAATGTGAAATTAATTACATTACTTCCCGATCTCCTAAATATCATCATTACCCCTAGTCAGTATTATATTCCACCCGGTACACTTAAATCTTTATTAGTGTATCGAATTTACTCTTGATGTAAGAAATTTTTACATTTTTCATATAATTACATAAATTCAAGTCTTCCATCGGTTTTATTATATATTCCTATTATTTATATAATATCAATTTTTATCCTAATATTTTCTATTTATTATATTTTCAATAATTACATATTATGTATTATCACCCATTATGTATATAATACACTTCTAATATTTCTATCACTCTAATTACCATCTCTAAACATCAATTATCATTTCAAAATGTTTAAATTCATCCTAAATCAGATTTTATATCTAATTATCCTAATTTACAAAATTAACTTACAATTTACTATTTTTCCCTATCACTTATTTACTACATAATTAACCTAATAATTACATCTAACACCCTAAATGCTACAAGTATCATACTCCATCAAATTTCAACATCCTAAAACATTTAATTATTCACTAAATCGGTAATTAACCATTTAATTACTTTATTAACCTTAAATTACCCATTTTATGCCTCATTTTAAGGCCTAAAAATTATCTAAAATTTTAGAAAATTAATTTTTGAAAACGGGCTTCATAACACTATTCTATATCATCTAAGCAGTCTATACAAAAATTTTGGGTTCAAAACTGCACTCCTGAGGTCATTTATTTCTAAACCGAAACATGTTCGGTTTTGCGTGATTTCTTAAAGACCTTATATCACGAGACATATTTTCATTAAAATAATATTTTTCCTAAAAACTACATACAAAAAAATTTCAAAATAAAAAAATTCATAATTTTCTAAGAATATTTACTATTTT
Source organism: Lumnitzera littorea (assembly GCA_024138015.1). NCBI lineage: Eukaryota > Viridiplantae > Streptophyta > Magnoliopsida > Myrtales > Combretaceae > Lumnitzera > Lumnitzera littorea. The sequence continues at coordinate 12,827,160 of JAMXBB010000002.1, forward strand.
TAACAAAATTACATAAAATCGGGCTGGAAATCGAACTCACCGATCTGGGTAGCTCCGGCCACCGCCTACCGCCGTGGCCTTATTGGCCGATCTGGGCACTGCCACCACCGTGTGGTGGTGGTGGCCATCCACTCTCAGCTGCTCGTCCGATGTGGGTTCCCTTTAAAGGCTCTAATTGCACAATTTTTCTTATTTTTTTTTCTAACCCTAATTTTTCTCTCAATTTTCGCCTCTCCCTAATTTTCTCTAATTTCTAACTATCCAAATGAGCTTCTGAATTTTTCTTGCTATTTATAGAGCTTTAGGGAAATTATTGTGCATTAAATTGGATAAGACATTATCCAAATCCCTTAATTTTTAGCTTTTGAGTTGTCCTAATTTAATTGGCTGATTTTTTTCTTATTTTTCCTAGCTGCCACGACCTAATTCTAGATCATTCCTAATTTTTCTTGATTTTTTCTTAATTAATTATGAATTTTCTTTAAGTATTTAGTATTATTTTAGCACATTTCGCGTATTTTAAGTAATTACGCGTATTTATACCTGCATGTAAATTCATATATAGTAAAAATAAATATTCCTATATATTATTTAGGTCATTTTATGATTTTTAATATACATATAATTTATCTCTAGTGATTCGTTAATTATCGGAATGTATTTTACGTATTTTCGATAAATAACGAGTTATATATTTAAAATTTGAAAATTTTATAGTCTTTTATTTTATTGCTTATTTTTTTAAATTCAAACTTACGGGATCATTTTTACTAATATTTCTAACTTTACTTATAATTTAGACTTGATCAAATCTTTCAGCCGATCGAAACCTTGAATGACTGGTTGTGGAGTTTACATCAACCACTGCTACCAGGTGACAGAGCACCCAGCGGCTAGGTTGGTTGACAAGGGGGTGGCTACCAACGATGGTTGGAGAAGCCAACTCTTGTGAAAGTCTTATTTCATTCGATTTTACAAAATTCGATAAAAATACTAAAAATAATAAAAAAAAAATTTGGAAAAATTTATTCCTACGTATTTTAATGAATAAAATCCAGGAAAATTTTTATTTTGTAAAAATTTAGTAGTTATAGTATATGTCCTTAAGAAATCAAGCTATTTTTTTATATCAAAATAAACAAATCAAATGACGTAACTTTAACCTCAAAATTTTTCTCTAAATTACTTTATATTTATATTACATTTCTATGTAAAGTTTTTCAACAAATCTATTTTCTATATTTTTCATAATTTTTTAGCCCCTAAATTATAACTAAAATGGTATTTTTAATCAAATTAATGGAATTTTCCTTAATTACCTCACTTGGATTTTGAGCTTAACTAATTTTTTATGTATTTTGTGGTACATGGATGTTGTTGAAAGGGGTTTTATTGGAAAAAGTTAAGAAAATCAAGAATATACTACTTATATGTATAATTTGGTAGCATCAGAATTGGAGAATTGATAAGTGGTGATGTGTTAGATGAGAATTCTAAGGAATAATGAAGTGGAGGAATGTTCTATAGATATTCACTCAAAAATTAAATCAAAAGCAAAATTGTGAATGAGTGGTAAAATAGGAAAATCTCAAAGATTAACTCAAAGGGAATATTCTTAAGAACTTTGAAGATACTGGTCTTAAAGGAAAGTTTAGAGGGTAAATTTCTTTAAATTATGAATCTAGTTAAACTCAAAAGATAGCTCAAACAATCTTTTGTTAAGAAATTAAATTCCTAATATACTCAACAAGTCATTTAGAAGGTAACTCAGGAAGAGAATTTAAGGCAATTGTAAATATGTAAACATTCATAACTTATAACAAAGGGTCTTCAATGAAAAATCTTGGGTATTTACTAAGCTCAGAGATTTACTCTAAGGTTGAATCTACTATGAACTTCAATGCCTATATGGCTCAAAGGATAGCTTATGAGATATCTTGGCAAAAAAATCTAAAATTAAGTAGATTATACAATCAATTCAAAAGGTGACTTAAAGTGTACTTGAAGTAAAAATACATGAATGTGAGTACTCAGAAGTTACCTCAAAGGGTAATTCGTAAGAAATCTATAGTATCTATCAGACTTAGAGGTTGATTTAGAAGCTAATCCTGTTAAAACCTTAATTTTGATATGGCTTAGGAGATAACTCAGAAGCTTTCGAGTTTAAGAACTTTAAGAGCGACCTAACTTAGAATCTTGCTCAAAGGGTATTGAAGGTAAGATTCATTTATGAAATGATTCTAACTTCCTACGGTGTAAATATGTAAACACTTAATTTTTGCCTCCCGTAGTCCTAATTTGTGCCTCCTGTTCCTAATTCTAAAATAAAAAGTAATAAAAAATAATAATAAATTTTGAAAAATGATGAAAATTAAAAAAAAAAAAAGAGAAAAGAAAAAAATTATAAAAAAATTTAGATTTTTAGGAAATAAATTATTTTAGGGTCAATTAGTTTAGTTTTGGTTCGATTTAAATAATTATTTTAGAGAGTTACGTGATTTAAGTATAATGTAATTGTATTAAAAATCAAAACACAGGCCAATGACCTAACAGATAAGCATTAGTACATTGACATTGGGTTAGCTTGTAATTATAGGTTCAAATTTCGCTAGGTAGTAATATGTTTTTTATTTTTCTATCTTTTTCATTTTTTACAAAAAGCGAGTTAAGCATACAAAATCACATTTAATCAAATCTTTTTGTTAAGATTTGAATTTAATTTTTATTAAAATTAATATAATAGATTCGATTCGATATGATTTGTTTCTAGACTTTATAAATACAGATCGCGTAAAAAATACACTCTCCTGAAGAAAAAGAAAAACCAATAGCTCATCGAACAATCATCCAAAATTGCAATACAAACACAATCTTCATCACCGCACATGGAGTTTGTATTGGAATCAATGTTTTAAGCTTTGATGATGGACCAGTGAAAGGCAGATCCATCACATATTCTTGCTCCAAAGACTTGCCTTTTGTATACAAGATTTTTTGGGGACAACTGCAAAATATCACCCTAATTCATTACCATGTCAACTACTGCCTAAAGAAGCTCAATGAAGCCATAATCATGGGAAAGGTTGCGCCTGAATTTCGATAGCTAATGGAATTGTCTCTTTTCAAAGCCTTAGTTATCCCTCTAATAGTATCAACTTTTTTTATCTGTGCAACTTTTTCTATATGAAGGAATAAACGATGCTAGATTTATACAGCTTTATAGTTGAAGATTTCACATACTAATGAAATAATTAGGAGGAAACTTTACATAGATGTACAAGGCATCAGAAACTTCATATGCGATAACCTATACCAGAGATGCCACTAGAGATGCAAAATTAACTGCACAAACAGAATTAGCATAAGGATATCGTTTAGCTAGAAGGGTTAGAGGATCCCTGCAATAGCAACAGCCGCATCAGTCCACGATCAGCCAACCCATCCTCACTTCTTCATTAACAGTAGGTGACATACTCGTCCTTACTGCCAACGGCAGCGCCAGACGCACGACCCGACACTCTACCGCAGCAAGTTCTACCAACCACCAACGCCTCTCTCAAGCTCTCATACGAACCCGCAATTGCAATCATTGAATACCCTCTCTCTCTCGTCTGTACACGTGACAGCCATCAACCTATCCTCAACCACACAGCACTCGATTGAACATTTGATGACCAAACAGCAAATGACAAACCACAGCAGCAACACGGACACACCATCTACGCTGTTGCATACAAACTTCACCTAGCGTACCACGTTTATCGACCATACTCCGTTGCAATACCTACACAACAAGTCAATACACGAATAGGAAGCAACACGTCATTGTCCACTACTTGAAACGCAATCGCGCTATCATCACTCCGATCCTCAATACACCGCCGCCGCACTCCACAGTCGAGCCATGCATGTCCTCAAGCACCGATATGCGACAGCCTACTGTCCACTGTTGGTCGCCAACGAATTCAACACAGTACACACCAAATTGCCATCCACATTGCTCCTTTACTGAACAGTAAGTTCAGGTTTGGTTGTAGAATTTATTTATTATATTATTATTATATCATATTAGATCCTTAGTTATTTATAAGTAGTTATGTATATATTAGATTAGTGGATTCTTTTGGTATTAGTTTTTTTATATATAGATTAAGTATATTATATTATTTAAGTAGATAGTTATTTAATAGTAGTAATATAGATATATATATATGTAAATATGTATTAGCTTAGAAGTTGCAATTCCTTCATTATTAGAGAATTCTTAAATTATCATTTTCTATTTAAATTCAAGAAAATCTTCTTAAAGATTTAATTGCATTAATTTTGATTTTTTCATTTCTTGTTTCTGGATATTAATTTCATTATGAAAGTCATTAACAAAAATAGATTTCTTCTGTCTCATTTTTCCTTTTTTAAGGATTTCATTAAGGTTATAAGGTAATTTTAGCATACATGTAAAATTAGTTTTATTAAAATTTTTTAAACAATTAAGTTTATCGTTATCATTGGATAATTAATCAATATTGTAAAGAATTTCTTCTTCTTCATTTGTTAGAACATTAATTTCATTATCTTCCTCAACTGATGAAGATGATGTGGACTCAATATCACTAACCCGAATTCCATCATCACAATCATTTTCTAATGAAAAAGGTTTATTATTAAAAAATATTTGTAAAACATTTTCCATTGTTTGTTCATCAAGGTTTAATTCATTAAGTTTATTATTGATCTTACAGAAGTTAATTGTATGACCAATCTTTTTACAGTTATAACATCTTAATGGTTTATAAGATTTCCTTTTGTATTTTTTATCTTTTGGTTTCTTTTCACCTTCAAATTTTTTAATGGATCATTTCTTAAAACTTCCATGAGTTTTTTTATTTGAACATTGTAAACATTGAGAATATGAGTTAAAATATTTAATATTCTTTTTCTTCTTTTTATCTATAAAAAAAGGATCACATTGAGCACAGAATTCACTAAGGTTTTGCCTTTTTTAATTGTTTTTGTAATTTAATCGTTGTACAAAGGTTAATTCCAATTTTATATACATAATAAGATAATTCTCCATAAGATAGATAATCATAGGGAATATCTCCATTATTTTCTTTCCGAATTATATTTGTAATCTGTTTTCCTATTAATTTTTGTAAATCGGCTAAAAATTTTTCTTTCCAAAAGGATTGATTATAATCATTTCTAAGTAAGACTTTATGAAAGAAAATGTTTTTATATTGCCTAAATTCTCCTAAAGACTTACACTTTATATTTAACAACAGATCTAAGGTTTTATCCTTAATATGTAAAGGGTCTCCTATGAAATGTTGGCTGCTTGAAAATATTAATGTATTAACCATATATTAGATTAGTTCATCATTATCATCGAGGATTCTTCCATTCTCATCGATTTTACATGAAGTTAAAATATTGATTTGTTGTTCTTCAGCAAGATAGTTATCCCACCAATTTTTCAATTGTCCAGTAAAACCAAAAATTAAAAAGAGTGCTATCGGATAATCGGTAACATTTGGAACAATTTTATTAGTACTTGAAAACAATATCATTTGGTTAAGGACATTAAGGGTTTTTATTGTTTAGAGCATTTATCTATATTCTATTTATAAGTAGATCTTACTGAATACTTATTTTGATAATTATCATTCTTTTTCTCAAAAATTGTATTAGGAGGCATTGCTCTCTAATAGTATAATTTTTAAGATTCTTTCCAATTAATTTTATTAATTTCATTATTCAACTCATTAATGGTTAAACTTCTTAAAGAAACTTCTGACATTATTTCATTCATTGAGTCATTATCGGTTTTATCAAGGACATGGATTTTTTCTGAAGGGGTATCATTTATGACAATTCCCCTTTTGAGAAGAATTGGTATATCTAAATTTAATATATTAGTGGGTTTTGAAGAAGTTTCTTCTTTAACCATTTTATTTTTTAACATTTTTTTTTCCATCATCTAAGGATTTTAAAAATTCATTACTTAGATTTCTTGGCATTTCAAAAGGTCTAAACAAAGATTTATTTCTATTAATTTTATTGGTTAACATTTTCTCATTAGTTTTGTTTATTTTACTGTTAATTACATTTTTCATTCTGTCTAATTGTTTTTTTATAGTATATAAGTGTTGACTAGTGAAATTATTTTGATTTATTATTTTTTTAATTCCTGAGCCTTCTTCCTCTACAGCATTTTTAAGAGGTGCAAGAGTTAGTTCAGTATTTTTTATGAGTAGTTTTATATTACTAAGTGGTGGATGATTAAATTTTATTATTTATCGATCGCCTAATTTCCATTTATAATATTCGTTAATAACATTTAATTCTTTAGGTCTCAAATAATATTCTTCAAACCATTCGAAGAAATATATTTGAGCACCAATTTCATTCATAAAATTATAATATTCTTTTTTTAGTTGTTGCTTAACATTATTAAAAATCGTAAAATACCATTTTCTAATTATTTCATTCTTGGGTGAATTAAATTCTTTGTTTAATCAAATTTTATTAGGCTCGAAGGGTTTTTCTAAAACACTAAGCTCAAGGTCACTTATATCTAAAGGTGTAGGTTCTTGATGTTCTAGTTCATTGGTTAGTTGATATATTGGTTTAGTTATACTTAACCTATTATTGACTATTCCAGAAATAGATGGGTTATCATGGACATTGGGTTGCACATTTAGCTGAACATTGGGTCGAGCATTAAATGGTGAATAAATTATAGGTAGAGGTGGAGGTGGAGGTGGAGGAATATCTAATGATCTCCTAAAAAATGATGATATTGATCTTATTTCTAAGGGTCTTCTAGATTGATTAAAAGATCTCCTAACAAATTAGATGGTAACTTTTCTATCTAGGTGTTAGATAACGTTTAATGGTTCAATATTATAGACAAGTTATTTTGGAAGTAGATTTTCTACGTCCTAATGCTCAAGTAGATTAACTTAAGACCATTGAATTATTCTAGGTACAAAAACATTAGCTTTGGTTAGATCTATTTAGATAAAAAAAGTCTAACGTCTCTTATCAATCTTATATGCTTTAGAACCAAAAAGAGTTTTCATTAATTTATAATATATTCTATAAATTGCAATAATTGGTATTGCCTTTCTACCATTTTGTAATTATGAGTTTTAATTTGAAGAATTAAAGAACTTATTATGGTTTTGTCTCTTAAATTTAAGGTAATATTTGGATGATATTCAAATTGAATTAATTCACTACTAAGGCTGGTTTCAATAGTAGTATGAATTGACCTTTTATAAACCAATTTTCTAACATCTTTAAGGATCATGAAAACAGAAGTATCTAATCCTAATTTAGTAAGAGTTTTAGCTCCTACTTGGACTAGATTTGTGTACATATAATTCCAATCTTTTACATATCTTTTAATTGAATCGGCATTTAATAATTTTATTATAGTTAAACTATCAAAAACTGGAATATTCTTTTCCTCAGTGGCTATGATATAATCATTTTTTTCAAAAATTTTCTATTTAGCCATTTGATAAATTTGATCATAGAATTTTTTTGGTATCTTCCAATCATCTATTACCTTATTAAAATCTTTCATATGTATTTCATCCCTATTATTTAACATAGATTTTTTTGATAACTCATTAAACATAAAGTTAGAAGAGGACATAGTTCTTCTAAGTAAATCCATATTTTCAAAAGAAATTAATTTTTCTAATCTTATAGATCCAATTTATAGGACTAATTTTGATCCTATGTCGTGATTTCTAATTTATGACTCTTGGCCACCCTTGACTTGAAATAGGATTTATGCTAAGCCTTAATAAGCTTATCACAATATAAGGAATCCCACCAAGGAATCGTCCTAAATAATTGGTAAATATAAGATAAATTTTTCATAAAGAAAATCATCTCAATATGAAAATACCGACTAACTTATCATACTATATACTCTCCGTTGGCTGTAATACCAACTAACACCCAAGAGTATATATACTAAATAGATAGGTATGAGAAGAGTATTTAAAATATATATTAAATTCTCTTAAAATATATATCATATGGATAAAAAGATTATCCGAGCAAACTATATGCCCAAACAATATAAAATAAAAACTCTAAAGCGTCTTCTAAATAAGGATAAAATTCAATTAAATCATTACTATCATTATCTTTAGTTTTTTTGTGACATTAAACATTACATTAATTGTTCTTGGTAAGTGGTGTTGTCTTACCAAAAGCTTGAGGTAAATTTAAGCCTCCTTCAGACTAATAGCCTTGCATCCGTCGGGTTTCCAACCGATATACTGAAAAACTTTTAATTATCTTATTATTTTACTAATATTACTATTTGGTATTAATATTAGTTCTAGGTATGTGGCCTTGTTAGAGTTTTCTAACCTATATACCTTAGAATTGTATACCTCCATAACCTAATATTATTATCATCATCAAATGGGGTTTTAAATTAATATCAGTTACCATTATTTAACACGGTATAATACCATTCAAAAAATTCTAAAGCATTATCTAAATAATCATAAGCATATGCATAAACAACATATTGTGACATAAAATTAAAATAGGAACATGAACCACCACAGCCTGGTTTTATTACCGATACCTAATGGAGTCTTATATAAGCAGAAATATAGACAGAAAACCGCCACAGGCAGCAGTGTTAAGGCTGGTGGGGTTTTATGTAGAAATATTAAACATTAAATGCATGGAATAAATATTAATATGAAACCACCATAAACAGTAATACCAGCTGATTATGGGGTCTTGCAACAATTAATAATAAATTAACAATCTTGTGAAGTTATACTCAATTTAATTGGAAATTTCCCACACAAGATATAATATAAAAAGAGAGATAATAAAATAGCAAAAATTTTATTTCATTAGAAAGTTTGTATAAAACATAAGAGCATTACATTCGGATCATTTAGAGAAAATTGAAAACTTTAAGAGATATTAATATTATACCTTAAGACAGAAGTATGGGAACACTTCAAAAAGGAAAAGAAGATTATTTGTGAAAGAAGATAACTAGACTGGATGAAGATTAGCAAAGAGAAGAAAGAATAGAGATGTGTGTAAAGAAGAGAGGTCGTCAGAGAGAGAGAGTAAGAATGAGTGTCTGAAAGAGAAGAGGTAAGTAGATAGTCTGGGAGGAAGAGAGAAATGTGTATGTGTATCCAACCTTCATATTGAGAAACTTTAAAGTGTATTAATTTGAAAATCTAAAAGTGAATTCAATTGATCTTTGAATTAAGATTATTGTTCCATTATGAATATTGAATCTTAAGAATTTAATCTTATTCTAGAAAAGATTAATCTTAAAGGATGACATGACTAACCTATTTTTCTAATAACAATAAGAAATATGAAAAAGGATAAAAATTCAAAAATATATAAAAATTTGAAAAATAATACATGTATTATTTTCCAAATTTTTATATATAAATTCTATTGCATTATTTATTGATTCTAGATAATGTTATAAATAGCGCAATAGAGTTTCCTCTAATGGTGAAAATCAATCATCTATTGATTCTAGGTGCTGGAAAATGCTACACACCTAGAATCAATACATATCAATTTTCATGAGAAAATGTCAGAAATTCTTTCCTTAACAATTAAAAGGTTGTTAGGGAATTGGATTCAATACTTTTATGAGAAAATATAGCCCAACACCACATGAGAAAAATTTGCAAAAAGAAATACTTTATTTTCTATATATTGATATGTCATAGTGGTTTGATTATAAGCTTAATCAAATATCGAATACAACCAATTTGATCAGAATGTATAAGGTCAAATGGTGGGATAATTATAAAATGTGAAATAAGCTTAAAGAAGATTCAATTCTAAATTGGATTAAGAACAAAAATTCTTCAATTACTCCTACTAATATTTCAACTCTATAATTCCACAATAGAAATTTTTTTTATCTTTTCTTTGGCTAGTGCTAATACCTCAAATTAGATGAAGCAAATTCTGGAAAGAGCATTGGCTAACATCAATAAATCAACTTAAGGATCAAGCTCAGACTTAAAATTAGGATCTCATCACAGCGATAATTCAAATGAGGATGATTGTTATTGGATAGATTTAGGTGATTCTTGAATATTAAATGTAATTTTGTCTTCTGATGTAATTTTGCACTATAAAAATATAGTAGGAATACAGTATTCGTACACATGTACCATAGTGCACAATATTATCATTAATGACGTCATGTATCACCTTCTAATATAATACTATTTATGTCTTCTCCTTTGTACTGTTTTTATAGTACTCTGTCAGCCACAACACTTCTATTCACTACAATAACCAGTCGGCTCTTCCAATTATAAATTGAGGCATTCTCTCCTATTGAGGGATACCCCTTTCTCTTAGACACTCCCTCTCTCTCAAAACCTCTTCTCTATACACACTATGCCTCTCATATTCGACTCTCGCACACATACTTTCTTCTATCTTCGATCTTATTTCTCTTAATAAATTTCTCTTCTCTCTTAAGCATATTATTTGCTTCAATTTTAAGGTAGAATACAAATACCTTTCAATATTCTCAGATTTCTTTCAAATATTTTCAATAATTTGTATATGCTCTTATATTTTGTACAAACCGTTTTAATCAATAGAATTCCAGCTTGTTTATCTCTCTTCTTATCTTTTTTTATATTATATCTCGTGAGGGAAATCTCCAATTAATTTGAGTGTAATTTCATGAGATCTTTCAATTTATTATTATCTGCTAAACCCCATAATCAGCTGGTATTACTACCTTTTGAGGTTTCACATTTATATTCTTACATAATTCTGCATAAAGCCTCACTAATCTTGGTCCTGCTACTTGTGGTGATTTCATTAATATTTTGTTCATATATCTATTTATGTCATAATCTATTGTTCATATTTATGTTTATGATTATCTAGATAATGTAATAAAATTTCTTGAGTGGTATTATACTTAATATACAATAGCAATTGGTATTAAACCCCATTTGGTACCAATAGTAATATTGGGCTGTAGTGGTTATAAGTTATAAGGTATATCAGCTAGAAAACACAAACAATGCCACGTATCTAGAATCAATTCTGGATAATCATAAACATAAATATGAACAATAAATTATGACATAAACAGATATATGAACAAAATATTAATGAAATCACCACAAGCAATAGTGCCAAGACTAGTGAGGCTTTATGCAGAATTATGTAAGAATATAAATATGAAACCTCCAAAAGTGATAATACCAGTAGATTATGGGGTTCAGCAGATAATAATAAATTGGCAGATCTCGTGGAATTACGCTCAAATTAATTGGAGATTCTTCTTATGAGATATAATATAAAAAGAGATAAGAAGAGAGATAAACAAAGTGGAATTTTATTAATTAAAACAGTTTGTATAAAATATAAGAGCATATACAGATTAAGAAAATTATTGAAAATATTTGAAAGAGATATGAGAATATTGAGAGGTATTTGTATTCTACTTCAGAATTGAAGCAAACAATATGCTTTAGAGAGAAGAAAAATTTATTAAGAGAAGTAAGATCGAAGATAGAAAAAAGTATGTGTATGAGAGCCGAATATAAGAGACGTAATGTGTATAGAGAAGAGGTTCTAAGAGAGAGGGAGTGTCTGAGATAAAAGGAAAGTTTGAGAGAGAGAGGTATCCCTCGATAGAAGAGAATGCCTCAATTTATAATAGAAAGAGTCGACCAGTTACTGTAATGAACAGCAGTGTTGTGGCCGATAGAGTACTATAGAAATAGTACAAAGGAGGAGACATAAACAGTATTATGTTAACAAGTGATATATGACATCATTGATAACAATATTATGCATTATGGTACATGTGTACAAATACTATATTCTTACTGTATTTTTACAGTGCAAAATTACATTTAATATTTAAGGATCACCTAAATCTATCCCGTAACAATTATCTTCAATTGAATTCCTATTATGATGAGATCCTAATTCTGAGTTTGAGCTTGATTCTTGAGTTAATTCATTGATGTTAGCCAATGTTCTTTCTAAAATTTGCTTCATCTAATCTAGGGTACTAAGATTAGCCAAAGAAGAGATAAGCATTTCTTTTTGGAAAATTTTCTCATGTGATGTTAAGCCATATTTTCTTATGAAAGTATTGAATCCATTTCCAGTATTTTCATGGACAATCTTAGGGATTGCTCTAAATTGTTCCCATAAGTATACAAACTAGTTGAAAAGAGTCCTGGAAAAACAATTATAAAAAAAATATTAGCCACATACGTGATCTTTTTGCATTTATTTAATAGAAAACACTCCACCAAACCTATTTATAATCATAATAATTATTGCCAGTACATAAATTGGTTTTAAGTTTATTAACATATGATGCTAATTTTCCATATGACAGATTATTTTCGAGAATTTTGCTATTATTTTCTTCTTTGAGTTTTTATCTAACTTGTTTACCTATTAATTTTAGTAAATCAGCTAAAAATTTTTCCCTCCAAAAGAGCTAATTACAATCATTCATAAGGAAAACTCTTTGAAAGAAAATGTCTTTATATTATCAAAATTCTCCTAAGAATTTGCACTTTAAGGTTTTATCTCTAATGTGTAAAGGATTACCTATAAAATGTTAACCAATTGAAAATATTAAAATATTGACCATATCTTGAATTGATTAATCATTATCATCTAAAATTCTTCTTCCATTTTCATCGATTTTGAATGAGGTTAAAATATTAATTTGTTGTTCCTTAGTGAGATAATTATCATACCAACTTTTTAATTATCCAGTAAAACTAGATATTAAAATGAGTGCTACTTGATAGTCAGTAACATTTGGAACAGTTTTATTAGTATTGGAAAACATTATCATTTGATTAAGAACAATAAGAATTTTTTATTTTGAATATAAATCAATATTCCATTCATATGTGAATCCTACAGAATACTTATTTTGATAATTATTATTTTTCTTTTCAATTAGTATATTAAGAGATATTACTCTCTAATAATACAATTTTTAAGGTTCTTTTTAATTAATTTTATTAATTCCGTCATTCGATTCATTACTATTTAAATCTTTTAAAGAAATATTGGTCATTGTATCATATATTGATTCATCATCAGTTTCATCTAAAACATTAATTTTTTTTAAGGTGTATCATTAATAACAATATCCTTCTTAATAAGAGTTAGTGTATTCATGTTTAAAAAATTAATTGGTTTTGAAGATAAATTTTTTTCTTTAATCATTTTATTTTTTAACATTTTTTTTCTATCATCTAAGGTTTTCAAAAATTCATTACTTGGATTTTCTGGTATTTCAAATAGTTTAAACAAATGTGTATTTTTATCGTTTTTACTGCTAATAGTTTTCTCAATGGTTTTATTTATCTCATTATTAATTGTATCTTTCATTCTGTTTAATTGTTTTTCTATGATATGAAAACGCTGATTTGTGAAATTATTTTGATTTATTATTTTCTTTATTCCTGAACCTTCTTCATTTGTGGTATTTTTAAAAAGCATATAAGTTATTTCGGTATTTTTATAAATAGCTTTTATATTATTAAGTAGCGAGTGATTAGATTCTATTATTTATCTATCACTTAGTTTCCATTTAAAACATTCATTAATTTCTTTATGTTTCTAATAATATTCTTTAAACCAATCGAAGAAATATATTTGAGAACCTATTTTATTCATGAAGTTATAATATTCATTTTTTGTTTGTATTTTAACATTATTGAATGTTTCAAAGTATCATTTTTTAATTTTCTTATTTTTAGGTGAATTAAACTCTTTGTTTAAAAGAATCCTATCGAATTCGAAAATTTTTTCTAAAACATTAAGTTTTAAATCACCTACTTCTGAAAATAAAGGTTATCCATGTTCTAGTTTATTAGATGGTTGATAAACTAGTTGAGTTATACTTGATCTATTATTAACTATTTTAGAAATGGATGCATTATCTTCGATATTGGGTTGTATATTTGATTGAGTATTGGATTGAGCATAAAAAGATGTATAAATTATTAGCAGAGGATTTGTAAAGTCTATAGATCTCTTAGAAGAAGATGACATTGAACTTATTTCTAAATATCTCCTATGTTAATCAAAAGATCTTCTATTGAATATATATATACTCTTTATTACTAATAAATTTGGTGTTTTCCAAATTTTTATCTTTTTTTTTTCATATTTCTTATTGTTTTTATAATATCTTAGTTATATAACACATATATTACTAGTTTATTTAATTAAATTAATTATTCAAAAGAATAAGGTGCTATTATGTGTCCATCTATAATGGCAAAACTAATAAAAGAATTTTTTTATAAATTTATTAAAATTTTGAGAATTAAAATAAATTAAATGATAACAATTGATTTGTATATATAGATAAATATTAACAAGTTTTTTATTCTTTTCATTACACATTCGAATAATCGGGCTATTGGCTTCGCTATATCATTGATAATTTCTTAGGGAAGAACAGAGAGAAACCCAGTGGATAATAGCTGAGGAATTTGGAATAACTTGTTTTTCCTTTCCAGAAATCACCGTCCAAAGGTACATATGCCAGTCACGTTGCCATAACCAATTGCGTCACAGCCCGACTCTATGACATAAAGAATCTCTTTTTGTCATGTTCACTGTTCTTATCTACCCTGAGCATAATAGTACATGTTTACTTGTCCTAGACACTCCACCGTCGACAGAAAAGTCTACTTGAAATTTCTTTTTTGGCTGTCTTCAAATATACAAAAAGTATAAAAGCTTTAACGGATAAGTGCATTATAAGTATTATGTGCCTTTTTTATTTAATTGAATCAATCTTATAATTCCAAACATAAAACGTGGCATACCAGACAGCCGAGGAATTAAAAAAATAAAAGAGCACATATCTTATAAAAGACAAAATAAAATCGATATTAATTTGTTATCATTTTTATCATAATATAATAAATACATTTAATAGCATTATTTTATTAAATTAATTATTATCAATGAATTAGAACTAAACGTGTGGCCATAAAATATGAGTATATAAAGTATAAAAATGAAAACATAGATATGTAAGGTGAAAAAAATAAAAAGACACGTATGTAAGGTAAAACTTATTAAAATCGAAAACTGCTGGGGAAGTTTTTCCTGTTTTCGGCTTAACATAGTTTCTTTTTTCTTTATGGTTTTCCTTTTCCCGGGAAAATGTTTGGCTTGTTGGCACCAATTTTGAGAGCTCAGGACTCCACGTGGAGTTGCCTTCCTATGTGGGGAGGAGTCTTTATTGAAGGTACGATTCTTCACAAAGAATTGCATGTGTTTACACCTTTCATTTTTTTTTTTTCTTTTCCATACTTACTATGCGTTGTTTGTTGAAAGTAATTTATATTTTATAATGCAGGTCCAATAGAAACTTAAATTAAAGAACTGTCTAAAAAGGACAATAGGATAGAATAAAAAGGTTTTTGAAAACATGTTTAATTATAATAAAAAAGGAATAGAATCATGATAAATTAGGAATGGAATGAAAGTGAAATAAGTAGTAGATAATTGATGTGAAGCTTAATGAGTATAATTAAATCGTTATTACTTTATTCAATTCAAACAATCGAAAGGTATGAATAAAAAGTAAAATATCTAAATTACTCCTCATTACAACAAGAAAAGTTTTTTTTTTTGGGAGAGGGGGTTTGGGCGGGGTGGTTTGTTATGTGGAGTGG
The DNA here is from genome assembly GCA_024138015.1 of Lumnitzera littorea. Taxonomy (NCBI): domain Eukaryota; kingdom Viridiplantae; phylum Streptophyta; class Magnoliopsida; order Myrtales; family Combretaceae; genus Lumnitzera; species Lumnitzera littorea. The sequence continues at coordinate 12,842,906 of JAMXBB010000002.1, forward strand.
AATTGTACAGGAATCACGATTCTTCTATGTTTGTTGGGAATGCATATGCATAGGAGAGAGAATATGCTTTCCAAAGAAATGATAGTTACTGAGCGGAAATAGGGGGGGCTAAAAGGTAATTAGGAGGGAATGTGCTTTACATTCCAAGCAAGTAAATACAGTGGAAAAGCTCAAGGTAAGAGATGGCTTAAGTAGATAGGGGCATAAGGCCCTACTCAACCTAACCCTTCGATGATTTACGGGGCCAATTTGGTAAGAACAGTCACAAGCCCATATAGGATCAAGTTCGAGTCAAGATTTAAAGTTTTATAGGAATACGGCTTTTCTTTCGAAAAATATTATGAAAAATTGTTTGTTTTCAAAAAAATATACGAATATAATATAGTGAAAGTGCATATTTCGCATGCGTCTTTAGTTGTAGATAGTTTTAACACTAAAGGCGCATGAAAGACACATCTAGTACATGCACCTTCAGTATCCTAGTTTGAATTTACACTGAAAACATATCTAGTACATACGCTTTTAGTTTAAATTCTACACATCATTTAATTTGTGATTAAAAATAATTATTATTGAATGTAGTAATTTCCTCCGGTCCGAAATGATAAAGTAATATTTTTTCAATTCTTAACTTGTACACTAAATAGAAAATTTGATACGGTAATCAATTACATAAAATCGCAATTGGTGGAGTGCCTCAACAAAGATAGTAAGTGAGAAAGAAATAGGTGTACGAGATGATCATCCAATTATCATATGAGTCAGTTACTAAGATAAATTAACAATGCATTGAACTGCAATATCTGATGAAAAGTAAATTGTATTTTGAATAATCAGTATATACACAAAATTTATAATGAGTCAATGATAACATTAATATAATAACCAAACAAGGAGGAAACAAAAACAATAAATAAAACATATCTACTGATACCTACGTCGTGTAAAGGTCCTCATAGCACGAGAAAGAGGTGAATGCCCCTGTTTATTGTGTGATTAAGTACACTAAGCTGGTGAATCGTCAAGATCAAGTTCCATAAGAGGAATTGGGACTGTTGGACAGATCGGATGCAGTTGAGTGACGCCCTTACTCATGGATAACTGTGTAGGGGTGAAACGTTGCTTTTGAGTTGATAGTGGAGTCACAAAATCAAGATATTACTGAAATTCGAGTCATGTAAAAACTAGATCCAGCCTTAACGCTATATTCGACTCTTGAGGTGAAGGCAACACCTAACCTAGGGTATGTACTATAATTCCCGCTACTATGTCCTAGGTCAACGAAATGACGAGTATGTGATGAGATATCGTCACTAAGTTCTATCTAATAATGTCCCGCTCGAGCCATGCCTCATCAAATTCTAGTTTTACTATTAGGTGGTGTACGCAGAGTTGACATATCCTCGTCAGTAGGTGGTTCTTACCTTTCGCTATGGTCTACATAAGGTGGCTCATGTATGCTATCTTACTATAGGTAGAGAATAAGACCACTGTACTACTTAACGAAATGAAGTGCCTCATTTGTAATATCTAATACTGTAGAATAGTCAAGTACCAGTTTGACACTCTTAAGCGAGTCCACTTAAAATACGTAGAAAAATAATTGTCGATACATATGATAACAAGTATGTATGAGTATAAAAAAAAAATAATAGACGATTTTAGATGTACATATTAGTTGACCAATGACAGCTCCATGGTGTATAATGTAACGCTGAGTGATCTATTTATATCACTGCTAATAACTCTCATCGAACCCTGGATGTGTACTAGGAATCAGTGTCTCTATCCCTAAGCTTGGATGTAGGAAAAGTGTATGTTGATCCAGTCAACATCCATCCTACCTTGGAGGTTCAGCTGATGGAACTACTTTGAGGTATTGACCCTTTGTGAGACGTATTGGTATCCACTAAACTGTTAGACAATACGGTCTGGAAAGTATCACTCAATGATGTGGAAACATATGAGTAGTATCCGGGCAATCTAAATGTATAGTCTAGCAATATAGAAGTGAGGCAGCAATTACAACAACTCCTTTGTATAAGACTCTTAAGCAACCTAATAGGCACAAGAAAAAGAAAAAAAAAAAACACAATCAATGAAATAATGATGGTTATTACTTACAGTCGAGAAAAAGATAGTAAAGAGGATAACTTATCATATCATATTCACTGTGTCGTCTGCATGTCTAACGCTGTGCGGTACGCATTTGCAACATACATCGAGCTGAGTCATATCCAGCACTACTCTCCATTCGGCCGCCAATGGCATATCTTTGTCGATAATAAATCTATATCGACTAAGAGAGACAACATGTGGAAATCTATCCCAAGCCTAAACTTGTAGTAAAATTGCGATCTCTCCAAGCTCATGTGCATTGGATGATGAAGTAGTGCACAGTTGTCGGTATAACCATACTAAGCAAGCGCTGTCTCATCTAAACTTTCCAACTACTAAGAAGTCCTCTAGCAATGGTTGGAACATTAGGTAAATAAGGCTATAAGTTTTATTCGTAAATATGAATAATCCCATCAAGTTGAGCATGTATATACGTACATATTGTCAAACAATCTCGTCGTCTGTCCTATGGGGAAGTATCCGAAAGTGCTCCCGTAGCCACGTTAGAGAAAAACGAGCACTCCTCATCTGAGTAAGCCTTATACTCAGAAGTCTTTCTCTTACGTCAACGCAACTCTCCTTATCATCTGTTTCTATTCGACTCGCCATCGCAGACCCCTCAACTGCAAGTCCAAACTAGACCTCAACATCATGTAGTGTAATGGTCGCCTCTCTAGTGGGTAGGTGGAACATGTGTATCTCTAGTCTCCATCTCTTGACAAGTGCCGTAATCAGATGTCAATTCAACATAATAAATTGGAGTTGTGCTAAGATAAAAAAATAATAATGTGTATAAGTTATAAATTATTACCTGTTTTAAACGTACACTCACATTAAGAAATGGTTTAATACTTTAACTATGAGTTTCTTTGAGTTTTCTCGGTGTTTTGGAAATTTCATAAATTGATATAAGTAAGAATGAAGTTTGATCGCACGAATTAGGGTTTATATAGGTAATATAGTGAAGGCGCATGCATAATTATAAAGAATTACATTGAAAGCGCATTTAGTATATGCGTTTTCAGTGTAAAAAACATAAATAAGTGAAGGCACATTCGGTGCATGCGCCTTTAGTATAAAAAACGTAAGTAAGTGAAGGTGCATACAGAGTTTTATATGAATAAAAACTCTTTTCTAGAAAATATTACGAAAAATTGCTCATTTTAAAAGAAAATATGATATGGAATTGTAAAGGCGCATACACTTACTTATATTTTTTACATTAAAGATGCATCCAGTGCATGCGCCTTCGATGTAATTCTTTATAACTGCACCTTCACTATACTACTAATATATACCCCAATCCGCGTGACTAAACTCTATTTTTAGTTATATCAATTTTTGAAATTTCCAAAACATAGAAAAATTGAGGAAACTCATAGTTGAAGTACCAAACCATTTCTTAATACAAATATACATATGAAACGAGTAATAATCTATAACTTATAGACACGATTTTTTTCTTTATCTTAGTAGTAATCGATTACGGCACAACTCCCATTTATTCTATTGGATTAGCATCTGATTACGACACTTGTTGAGAAATAAAGACTTGAGACACACTTATTCCACTTACCTACTGAAAAAACGACTATTACACTATAAGATGTTAAAGTCTAGTTTGTATTTTTAGTTGAGGGGTTTACGGTGGTGAACCAAACAGAAATAGATAATGAAAAGAGTTGGGCTGATGTAGGGGAGAGACTGCTGGGCGTAAGGCCTACTTGGATGATGGGTGCTCGTTTATTTTTAACGTGGTTACGAGAGCACTTCTGGATACTTCACCGTAAGGCAGACGACGAGACAATTCAACAATATGCGCATGTGTACATATTTAGTTTGATAGAAGGATTCATATTTATGAATAAATCCTCCAGCCTTATTTAGCTGATGTTTCTACTATTATTAGAGGACTTCTAATAAATTGGGAAGTTTAGCTGGAGCAACGCTTACTTGGCATGATTGTACCGACAACTGTGCATTGCTTCGTCATCCGACGCAGATAAGCTTGGAGAGGTCACAATTTTACTGTAGGTTTAGGCTTGGGATAGATTTCTACATATCGCCTCCTTTAGTCGATATAAATTTATTATCAACGGAGATATGCCATTGGCAATCGGATGGAGAGTAGTGTAGGATATGACTCAACATCCGATGCATATTGTAAATGCGTACTACACAACATTAGATATACAGACGACGCAGTAGATACGATATGATAAGTTATCCTTTTTGCTATCCTTTTTTTAACCGTAAGTGATAATCATCGTTGTTTTACTGATTGTTTATTTTATTTTATTTTATTTTATTCTTTTTCTTATGCCCACTAGGTTGTTTAGGAGCCTTATATGAAAGAGTTGCTACAATTGCTACCTCACTTCTGTATTGTTAGGCTATACATTTGGACTGCCCAAGTACTACTCATATGTTTCCACATCATTGAGCGATGCTTTCCAAATTATGTTGTCTAGCAATTTGGTGGATACTAATACATCCCACAGGAGATCGATAACTCAGAGTAGCTTCACTAGCTGAACCTCCGAAGTAAGACGAATGTTAACTGGATCAAAATATACCTCAAAGCATCATTGAGTGATGCTTTCCAAATTATGTCGTCTAGCAGTTTGGTGGATACTAATACATCCCACAAGAGATCGATACCTCAGAGTAGCTTCATTAGCTGAACCTCCGAAGTAAGACGGATGTTAACTGGATCAAAATATACTCTTCCTACATCCAAGCTTAAAGACAGAGACATGGATTTTTAGTATACATCCAAAGTCCTTGAAGAGTTAACGAGAGTTATTAGCTGCGATATAGACAAATCACTTGGCGTTTAATTAAACACTATGGAGCTGTTATCGATTGACTGGTACGTAGATAAGCTTTATCAATTGGACTTCCAAAGTAGGACGGATGTTGACTGAATCAACACACTCTTCCTACATCCAGACTTACAGACAAAGATACGGATTCCTAATACACATCTAGGATTCTCGAAGGGTCAATGGGAGTTATTGGCCATAATATAGACAAATTACCCGGTGTTATATTACACACCATAAAGCTCTCATCGGTTGATTGGTACGTATGTCTAAAATCGTTCATTATTTTTTTTGCATTTGTACATACTTGCTATCATATATACTAATAACTATTTTTCTACTTATTTCAGGTGGACTCATTCGGGAGTGTCAGACTGATATCTAACTATCCTACAGTGTCGAGTATTGCAGATGAGGCACTTTATTTGGTTAAGTAGTGCAGTAGCCTTATCCTCTACCTACAGTAAGAGAGCGCACATGAGTTACCTCATGTGAACCACGATGGAGAACAAAGACTACATGTTGACAAGGATATGCTTACTCCTCATACACTACCTAAGGGTAGAGCTAGAGTTTGAGGAGGCAAAGTTGAATAGAACATCATTAGTTAAATCTCGGTGATGATATACCACTACATGCGCATCATTCCGTTAACCTAAAGCATATCAACAGGAAATATAGCACATATCCTGAGTCAGGTGTTGCCTTCACCTCGAAAGCCAAATTCAGCTCCAGGACTAAATTTAGCTCTTACACGACTTTCAAATTCCAACAACATTTTGATCTTGCGACTCCACTTGCATCCCAAAAATGACGTTCCATCTCCACACTATCATCCATGGATAATGGCATTACTCAACTACATTCGACCCATCCAGCTGACCTAATTCCTTTTGGAAAATTTGATCTCGACAATCCACCACCTCAACCTACTCAGTCACACGATAGACAGAAGCATTCACTTCTTTCTTATGCTACGAGGACCTTTACATGGTATAAACGTAAACGTCAGTAGATATGTTTTGTCTATTGTTTATGTTTCCTTCTTTCTTAGCCATTATATTGATATTATCATCGATTCATTACAAATTTTATGTATATACTGATTAATTGAAATATAATTTACTTTTCATTAGATATTATAATTCAATATATTGTTTATTTATTCCAGTATTACAATTCACAATTTTTTTTTTTTGTATCCGACTGGTATGGTTATTAGATAATCATCTCATACACCTATTTCTTCTCTGCTTATTATCTTTATTGAAACGTTACACCAATTACAATTTTGTGTAATTGATTACTATATCTCTTTCCATTCGGTTTGTAAATTAAGGATTGAAAGAACATTACTTTATCATTTTAGACTGAGAGAAATTACAACATTTAGTAACAATTATTTTTAATCACAAATTAAATTATTGTAGAATTTAAATTGAAGACATATATATTAGATGCGATTTCCATTCAAATTGAGATACGCCTTTAGTTTAAATTGAGATACAGAAGACACATCCAATACATACGCTTTCAATTCAAATTCCATCTTGATGGACTACTTAAAGCATATATACTAAATGCACCTTTAATGATAAAACTACCTATAATTGAAGGTGCATACTTTATATACACCTTCATTATACCATATTAGTTTTTTTTTTTTTTTAAACGAGCCATTTTTCATAATATTTAAAAAAAAAAATTCCATATTCGTATAAAATTTCAAGACCTAGGCATCCGATAGTTCACGGGGTCCGGTCTTGCTCAGGTTTCACAACCATGTAGCCAAGATCATAATTTTTTTTTTATGCCTCTTTCCGTATTGGACAACGTTGCATTGTTAAAAATTAAATTGCATAACGAATTAAAATAGGCAATCGATTAGATGGGACTTGGGATTATACAAGTGCAACAATTTAATTTCACTATTTAGTAAGAAAAACATGATATATGGAAATAATACTCTCTTTGTAACAACATACAAGTGTATAAAAAATAAACAAAATAATACTACTGATATATGAAAAAATAGCAAAGGAATACAATATAGTCTAGAGGTGACATTTTGACACGTTAATATTTTCTATTCCCAAAATCTTACAAGTTTCTATAACTCGTATTGTAGCTACTCCTACATATAAGATTAAAGTAATATAAAATAAAGAGAATTAACATATTCAAGAATTAGAGAAGATAGTGATTCCTTTAATATTTAATTGATTTCAATCCAGAGCTATAAATTACTTCCGTTCTTAGATATATGTATAGAAAGTTTTCAGATTTAAATACGCATAGCAATCAACATTACTTTTGCTTCTCGTGACACGACCTAGATTGACTAGGTATAGGTTATCGATATCATCAACTTGCACAAAGTACCCTATCCGCTCTAGTTCAGTCACTCTTTCTTAAGAGATTGGAGCTATTTACTAAACCGTAGAAGATTAGGTAGTGGATATTTCATGTAAGTTGAAAACAAGGACAATCAGCACGTGGCGTAGTCGATGCAAGTAGTGACCAACAAAAAGAAAAGAAGATAGTAATAATGATTGCAACATATAAATATCTTTGAAAATTTTTCATGCATTTTTAAAATTTAAAAATACTACATTAGCCAAAAGTCAAATGCTCGAATCATTATGGGTCATGTCTTTTATCTCTTTCTAATCCTTCAACTCCATATTCAAGCATCATTTCAATCATCTACTTCATTTTTCAAGAATCAAAAGAAATTTACAAATAGCACCATATATAAAGATACTAATATTTATTACAACACCTAATATATGGAAAATATTAATATAGGAGACATTTTTAAGAAAAGGGAGAAATATTCACAAACTCTTACGAGAATGACAAAGTAGCACAGCCTCTATGTATGTTCATGCAGCACAATCTCTGTGTTCGTGTGAAAGAACATGTCTATGTCTGTGAATTTATAGAAGATGATGGGAAGTTGGAGATGATAAATTGAAGTAATGGACTCATTTGCTTTGGCATGTAGCGCCAGGCAACTATATAGATTTTGCCGTTTGATTGACAATACATTGCATTGCACTATTTTTGTTTTCCCTCCCCAATTGTTGAGAGACACACTAATGGACCGGTTCCGGTTCTCAAAATAGAACCAGAACCAACTCATGCACCATGCCTATGTCTCACATCAGCAATTGAAAGACAACTAATGAAACACTTCTCCTCACATAATTCAGAGCGTAGCATTTAGTACGTAAGTCAGGTTGTTTATCATATAAAACGTAACTAATACCAAAAAGTGTCCCAGAAAATGCTTTAAGGTGATAGAGAACCACCGTTATCACAAAATGCGGGCAGACAAGGCATGGACAGAACAAAAGTGAAGTGAATCACTAAATGAGCCTACCTGATTGGCTTTGCTAGGTTATCACTTGCCAGCTTCACGAAGCCTTTTGGATTAAGCATTCAACATCACTTGCACGAGAAACCCAGTTCCCAGTTTTAATGCATAGGTCTTGACTGCCATGGCTTTCATAATTCGATTAGCAAGGACAGGATAAGAAAGTGCCGCACCATGTCATAAAGGCCCCTGCAAGTAACACCACGAAATTTTGTCCTTCCATTAAAACTCCATTTTAGATATGACACCAATTATCAACTGTAGGGGGCAGGAGCAGAGCATATGCATGAAATAACAGTGAAGATGCAACCAATTACAACTGGCAAACCTTTTTCTTGTTCAGAAGAAATCGCAGGAAATTCAAAACTTCAATGGAATGAGCATATGCAAATATTAATACTTGTTAATTTACAAAAATGAAGAGTTACACAAATTTACAGGTATTAATAAATGTAGAGAATTTAACTGCTGGAATATGGAATCCTGGTTGCTACATGAACACTTTATATAGAATAGTGTATGATATTCTCATCATGGTGGCAAACTCTCTCTTTTGCAGCTTTCTTTCACAACCAGGCATTAACAGAAAGAGAATAGCTTCTCCTACTCCACTCTGCATCTTCGAGGCTAAGCACCAGCTCAGCATTGGTGAAGAATCACCGATATGGTTGATCTTTCATTTGTAGGGTTGAAAATTTTCCCCTGAAAATTTTCTATCAGATTTCAGCAGAAGATCAATCTTCCCCGACTTTACTGTGCAAGTTCCGATTCAATGACATTTCTATTTCTTCAAGAGATCGCCCTTTTGTCTCTATGATGAAGTAAAACGCAAATGCTGCAGATAACAACGAAAAACCACCAAAGCCAGCATAAACTGAACCAACTCCATACTTCTCCACAAGCTCAAGGAAGAATAGTCCCACCAAGAAGTTGCAAACCTGGTTGAAGAGGGTGAAGACAAAGATAAAATAAATTTCAGATACTAAAGAAAAAATTCCACCAATCAGAAGAGATAGAACTGTCTATGTTGATTCACAAGATGGCAAATAAAGACTAATAGAAGAGGAGTAAAGAGGAACTCCACTCCTCGTTCCACTCCTCCCTCCATTAATGTCAACACAACACATACCCAATGAACAGAGAAGCTAAATCCCATCATCTTCCCACGGGTCCTGTTACTGCTTAGTTCTGGTATAATTATACCCGTCACAGGGCCAGCTCCAATGGCAAAAGTAAATATATACCTGCCAGTATAGGTAGCAAAGAGAGGACCATCTTGCAATCAATGGGGAAAATACAGATTTGAATATTCTATAAGAAAAATATACTGCCGAAAGATTACTTACAAGGTTACAGCTAATTCATCAAGTACCAAAAATTAAAGCACATACATGATGGTTCCTAGAATTGATAAGTTGTGACAAAGGTCTTCATCTAATGGAAAGCTGATGGCATATACCACAAGAAACATCGAAGCTGCCTGCAAGGGAAAGACAATAAGTGAGAATTACCAACCATGGAAGATTTAATGTAATAGAACGTACAAAGATTCCTCTTGCAAGAGGAAGGCCAATCTATACAGATGGAAGTCTACAGAGATAAAGAAAAGAACCATTGATTTTACTCACTCACCATTCCCAAATAGCTTCCAATCAAAAGTCGTTTTCTTCCCTGCCTATCCATCAAATACAATGCACAAAGTGCACCTATCGACCAATCATATATTACTCAAATGAGGTTGTGCATCAAACCAAGAATAAGCTAAATGAAGAAGAATACATTCATGAGCAAACCTGCAAAATTGGTTAATCCAACTAACAAACTAGCTAAAGCACCACTTCTGATTCCAACATCTTGGAAAGTCAGAGATGAGAAATACAAGACTCCATTGATGCCTGCAAATTGTTGCAGTAGAAAGAGGGCACCACCAATGCTGGCAACTGTAGAAATGTGATATTGGCAGGTCAGAAAAGAAAGTGTAGGATTACTCAAGAAACTATCTGCCAACTGATGTGTTAAGATTATAAACCATGAAATTGTTTTCCAACAAGCTAACTGGTGTTCAGTGCTTTCCAACATGGAAAATATTTACTGGCTGTTCATTAAAGTGTTTTAAGATGCATGGAAGAATAACTTCCTTTCCAAATGCCAAGAAACATTTCACAGTTTGTCTTTTCTTTCCAAAATCTAGTTGACATTCAGATGTGCTAATATTACCCAGTGTGCTAATTTGTTTTTTAGTCTGCAGACCATTAGGATATAGACCTAATAAGTCATGAACAATGTAAATTAAGAAATATCCTAAACAAAACCACCTCAACCCAACCTCGAAAATGTGGCTCCTCAAGGAGTTCCAACCATTTGCTTTCTGCATCACTTCCATCATCATGAATAACAGACTGAAACTCTTTAATCGCCTTGTCAACTTCAGATGCTCCCCATAGATTACTTACCACTATTCTACAATCATCCAATCTCCCAACTTTGCACAGCCAGCGAGGGCTATCAACAGCAAACTGCATGCCAATCGTTAAAAGCATGCCAGGGACACTGGCAATATAAAGCACTGTTCTCCACCTGAAGACCAAAGACAATAATTCCCATGACACTTAGCCAAACTAGCAGAAAAGTCAATTTGCTGAAATTTTCTTTCAGCGTTACTACATAAGCAACAATTGCAATATGAAAAGCCATTCTGAATCCAAAGGAATAATAAAATATTCCACATGACATATGCCGCTAAAATAGCTGAAAATAAGTTGCCAAGAACTCCTACAAGATAACGAGCAAAATTTTTGGATATAGATAATCATGGCTCACACCAGTTGGAACCTTTAAATCTTTCCACCGAAGCTCATGCTAAAATGTTGGTCTCTTACAAATTTGATAGAATTTACCTCTTCATACTTACATGCAAATGGAAAGACCTACCACACAACGTAGCAAAAAAAAGAAAAGGAAAAGGAAGCATATGCAAGCCTCTATGAGATTACTGGACTTGCCAAAAGGAGTGTTTTTATGTAGAAAAAGAGCCTCACCAATGCGGATTGTCTTCTGAGGGCATCCCCAAAAACAGAGATGAAATAATTCCAAGGCACGTGCCAATCTGACATAGTGTTCCTAGTGAACCCCTATATTTTGTCGGAGCAACCTAAAGAAAAAATCTGCAATATACATCAACATGTGATAATATAAAATATAAGTGCCATCAATGTATACTAGGATGAAAGTACAATGCCAGAAGATTCCAACACAACAATTTCTCTCAGAAAGTTTCTTCCTTGATCAATTCATGATTTCAATAATCTAATTGATATCGATAGAAATACTAAAAGGAAATGAACTGCGTGGAATTAAGTGAGCATTAATTCAAGCAGTACCTCTGAAATATATATTGGAACAAGAGCTGCATTGACCCCAATGCCAAGGCCTACGAGGAATCTTCCCCACAGCATTTCATCTAATGAGTGGGCTTGTGCACTGTAAAAGATAATGTGCCAAATACTTCTCAATAAATTATGATGGTAAGTTCTGAGAACAGAATGCCTATGAACAATGCATTTCATTAATGCATGAACTAGTTGGCTAAAAACTCTAAAAGATTTTTCCATCAAGATGAAAAGACAACAATATGATTCTTGATCAGCCTCCCAGAAGTTGATAGAGGAAAACAAGTGCCATTAACATCAAATAAAAAGGAACAAGAGACAAACTATGAAGAAGGGCAGAAAATGAAGAAGAAGGAGGTGTGAGAACTGCTTCCTATGTTTCAGCCATGGGGAAGGGAATTTATGCACATATTTGAAGAGATAACCCTTGACAGGATGCAGTTTTAGTCAATGGAATAATGATGTGGATATAAAGAACAAAATAACCAAGCAAAAGCATACATCTCAGAGTCAAATATTCTATGAAATCCATGCATTCGAGAGTCAAGGCACATATGGGAAATTATGGGATTTGGTTCGACCAAATGTTGCATCAAAATGAGAACAAGAGTGCTAAAATTGGAAACAAGACAAAGAAAATCAATCCTCTAACCATGGCCCTAATTCACTGCTGTTGCAAGTTAAAATATTCACTACCATAATACAAAGAGGAAAAGACAATGAAAACCGGAATTATTAATTACATCAACTGTCAAGGAACGTTAAATTGATTTTTCTTAGGTTCTCATTCAGTGCATGACATGTATATTAAAGTCTTGGATAGCATTGTAAAACTATGTGCCTAACACAAACTAGGTCAACTTACGACTGCCTTGCATATGCAACTGTACCTTACAATTGCACCAAGAACAAGTGGAATTGCATCAATCTGAAATGTGCTGCGGCAGCCAAGCTTGTCAACTAGTAATCCACAGCTTATGCTACCTATAAAAGCACCAGCTATGAAGATGCTAACTACAAGTCCCTCAAGAATTGAGTTTCCTTCAAAGCCAAGCTCTCGAGCAATGGAAACAATAGGACCATTCATTACTCTGCAGAAAATAGAAAAAAATGAATGAGTCCAAGAGTAACTGGATGTACAAAGTAAAAAGCTCGTCATTTCTTACTCTTTTTTGTTTCCTGAGAACTAAAGCTAAGAATATAGTAAGAAGTCCAATCCATTGCCCTAAGAAGGAATTGAGCTTGAGTAACTTCACGTAAAGTATCAAGTATCACATACTCATCAAGTAACTCAAATTCTAAGTAAAGTAAACTTAGTCCAATGAGAGCATTTTACTTGTGATACTGATAAGATATGATTTCAATCCCAAAACCAATTAGGTCAAAGTGAATATGTAAAATCACATTACACAGTATAGCACTCTTCTTCACATGCTCTAATGCTTCATACCCAAGTACTTGATACACAATTGTTCATCCATATATTCGGCTATGAGCAACAATACAAGGCATGGAAGTTATCACGAAATTCAGCACAAGCACCGTAGTTTGTCATGCAGTAGCATTAAATGAATACTTTGTGACACGTTCATACTGAATCCGTGAGAAGACAATTTTCACATGTCATATCATTTTTTATTCAGCCCTATATATCTCTATCGGTCAGCTAGTGGTAACAAATCCTAACAAGCTCATAATTTCAGAGTTGAAATTCTTCTCTTCCCTATCATTCACCATGACAGTGAGATAAAACTTGTGTAGTAAGATGATAGCAGACGGTTAACGCTTAAAGTGAAAACAGAAATAACGAACCCGATGTGGTAACCAAAGAGGAAGTTTGACATGGAAGCAACTAGCACGTGAGGAAAAGCAGGTAACCATCCTAAATCGGTAGTTTCTTCATCTTTCAAGCCTTTTGATAACTCCGAGTCATCAATCTCTGCAATCCATGATCAGTTCAATCTATTTAAAAACTTCATTGATTGTACATCACACGAAAATACACACAACAACAGACACACACAAATATACACATATAGAGAGAGAAAAACCTCGTTCGTCGGTGTTTAATTGCGGAAGTTGCTTCTTCGTGGCTAGGATTACCGAATTATTGGAGAGAAAGCGATGTCCGAGAGGAGATTTTCGGCTTTTGTAGTGGGAAAAGGTGCTTAGTCGAGGAGGAAATGTTGAGAATGACAGTCTCATTGTCTGGAAAAGAACGGCCGTCGGCCGGCAGAACACCGGAATTGTCTCCATCTGAATGTCGAGATTAGAGAAAAAGTTACTTCATAGAGCAGAAGACCAAGAAGAACAAAGCTTCAAGAAATTCGAAAGATTCGAGAACTTCCAATAAATACTGAGGCCCCTTTCATTTATAAATTTAAACAGAAAAAAAAAAATAATAATATAGAAGGGATATTTGTCGACGAATAATTGGCTGGATAATATTATTAAACAAGTTTAGTTAATTAGTATAATAACAAATAATAAATATATACAGAAATTAAAAGAAAGAATCAAATCATAGAACCATATTTTATTTTGTGGTATTTTTTTATTTGAGTAAATTATAAATACATTCTTTATATTTGTTTCATATACACTTAATCTCCTTATATTTAACAAAATGTTTGGATTGAAGGGAAAAAAAGAATGGATGGGAGGAATTAAGAAAGAACATCTCTTTCCTAATTCCTTCTCCTTGTTTGGAGAAAAAAGAAAAATTAAAGGGTATTTTGGTATTTTATCAAGCTTTAAAAAAATTTTCTTTTAATTTAGAAAGAATTAGAAAAGAAAATGTTTGAATTTACTTAGATATCCTTTTATTAAAAAGGAATTATGGAATTTAAAGGGTATTTTGGTACTTTACCAAATATTAAAAAAATATCTAATATACATTTCATCCATAACCATTGCTTCTTTTTTTCTTTTTATCCAAATAAGTATTTTTCTTCTATTTTCATTTTTCTCTATTTCTTTCCCCTATCTTAAGCATGGTGTAAAATTGTACACTTAAACTCCAAATCGTTAAAAAATATAAATTTAAACTCTCAAGACTAGTCAAAATGCATATTCTTAAAAAGATTTGGTGGTTTAAATGTACTATTTCAAATATAAGGAGGCTAAGTGCACATGAAATAACATAAGAGGATGTATTTACAATTTAACATTCTTTTTTTAAATTTTAGGAATAAAAGATCACAACTAAAATAAAATAAAAAAGTTCAATGAATAAAAGAATAAATAAATAATTTTATATTATTAATCAAATAAAAAAGAAGCAAGATCCAAAATTTATTATAAGATAAATAATATTTTAAGTATTTTAAAGTTATAAATTAATATTACATGATTAATACCTTTTAAGAAAGTAACTAAAACTCAAGGAAAAGAGGAAAGAATCTATAGATAAGCTATTTTAGGCCCGACCTAAGACTCGTTAGTGGACGAGAAACCAAGCACCATATCTAGCACTTTACTTGTGCTTTAACAATTTAAAGACATGCTCTTTATGTACTTGAACACTAAGATGCCTTACGCTATACCCAAGTACTCTACCATCTACTCATTTACCCTTTGAGTTCCATGACCTTCTTCAACCTCCAAGGATGTGTTTGCCGTACTAGAGGTACCTTCTCCTCTATAGGCACTCCATAAAAAGGTTGACCTCCATTGCTCCCTCTCATTTTATCCTCATTAATTACACACCCAATATTTGCAATATGCCCAGTACACCCAACATCCCCTAAGAATATCAGCATCTTGAGTTTCAAACATAACTACTAGCATATTCATGACCAACCAGTTAGTAGAGTCACCCTATCACCCCTACAGTGCATATCTCCTAAAAAGGCATGTACAAACGAATCCTAAATTAACATATATTCCTGGTAGGTGAGCTCCCTGCACTATAAATAGTACAAGAGGCTAAAAGGTATAAGATCCTCTTCCTCACACCCATCATGTACACATATACACACACACATTACTTGTAAGTACCCTCTCTACTCCTCAAAGAATAATGCTCAGATCCCCTCTCATACTTCATTCTTTCTCATCTTTCCTCGTTGACTTAATTGTCAGAAGGCTCTTGTAAACTAACCCATCAAGGGTCTCTTGCAGGTATCCAAGAGCAAGGAGGACACCCAACATCGAGACCCAATCGCATCTACCTTGGCATTCAAGCCTATTTTTCCCATTACACTTAGTTGATTACCACATCAATAGAATCTAAATGAATTGATTTAACAAAAAATTTTGAACAATTTGTTCCATTCGTATATCACTGAATCTTATAGTTTACCTATTCTAATTTTCCTAACCTTTCGATTTTAATATTTTTGCCAACGACATCTTTCATAAACTTTTGTAATTTGCATTTTTAATTGATTGATTAATTAATAAATTATTTATTTATCTACTAAAGTTTCCTTCATAAAATTTAAAAAAAAAAGCAAGTGCAAGTATACCTCCTTAATTTACTTTATACGCACTTAGCTCGCTTATCTTTGAAATCATATGATTATACTCTTAAATTTTTTTTTAAAAAAAAGTGCATTTAGATCCCCAAAAATAGTTAAATTGCACAATTTTTAAAGATTTGAGAGTATAAGTGCACAATTTCAAAAATAGAAAAGTTAAGTGCGTATCAAGTAAAAATAAGGAGGTGTATTTGCAATTTACCATTTTTATTTATGTAATTAATTTATTATTTATTATATAATTAATTAAATTTGTCACATTAACTCGTGTCAACTGCTTATCATTAACGCGTAAAGATGAAATAAAGTTTATGTCAACTCAAAGTTCTTATCGGTAGTTGTTTAGATTCTACATGTAATGAGCTTACAAAATAGTACATAGTGAGAGGACACGAGGGGGTTGTTCAACGTTGCCACTGCGATACTTAAATTAGTAGTGGGCTCTAGAGAGTATAGAATGCTTAAAAGTAATACACAGGCTTAGCACGTAAAGTGTAGAGAGGTTTATTGTTGGGTAACGACCTGATATTTATAGTAGAGTGGAGTGGAGCCGAGCCGAGCTGAGCCGGTAATCAAAGGTTAGTTGGTGGGAGAGATCTTCTCTCGTAAGTGTAAGGGAATGGAGTTGTTGTGCCCAATGGGTCCTACTTATTCAAGACATGGTTATTTCATTCTTATCTTATGTATTGTAGCCATTACAGGGCTTACTGAGCTTGGTCCATTCAAGCTTAGGGCTTAAGCCTACAAGAGTGAGCCTTAGGACACGAGACCCGTCGAATCCAATCAGGCTTTAGGAGTCCATGTCCAAAGTGTCCTATCAACACTTTCCCCCTCGTAATTTCATTGTTGAGGTGAAGGTAAGGAGAAGAGATACATGGGCTGCTCAAGCGTGATTGATCTAACTTAAAAGAATCCGACTTGGTGTTGTAGGGCCAACGTAGTAGGTATGAAGGTCTGGACTGGAAGGTAACCGAGGCAGTAGATACCTAAGCCAAGAATATTCGAAGCAAGATGAACAGGAGTCGTCAGAAGTTCTGAAACAGAGTGCTGGAGCCCCAAGCAAAGCTTAGGTTTGGGTATCAAAGTGGGACACCCTTACAACTCACTAGGTAGGCACTTCAAGGCCATAAATAGGTTTGTTCAAACGGTGTTCGGTGAGGACCGAGCAAATGCAACTGCGCCATATCTTTATCGTATCAACCAGATGGAAGTCAGATGGGCCCTAAAGAAGCTTCTTGTTGAAAGAACATTTTGAAAATATGATTTTTTCCCGCTCATATTTTGCGCATTAAATGCAATGTGATAGGTGTCATGTTATAGCAGGTTAACATACAGCTATATGCCTTTTACCTTTTAAAGGTAACTGTCCAATCAAAATACTTTGCAAATATTTGCTATGCAGTATTTCCAAAGATTTGTGCTTATACGAATCCCTATAACCGCATGTATGGCTTCCCAAGCGATTTGCCTATAAATAGGAAGATCACAATGAGAGACCACTTTTCTACAATCTTCTCGTTCAGTTA
Organism: Lumnitzera littorea; assembly: GCA_024138015.1. Lineage (NCBI taxonomy): Eukaryota > Viridiplantae > Streptophyta > Magnoliopsida > Myrtales > Combretaceae > Lumnitzera > Lumnitzera littorea. The sequence goes on from JAMXBB010000002.1 coordinate 12,860,624, forward strand.
TTACAAATTATGTGTTCGTATTCAAACTTTAAAACTTCATTCTTCCAATATTACAATCATGTCAACCAATAGAGGTGAGACCAATTCCTCTTTGTCGTTGCATCTCTCTAGTTTAGAGTTTACGAGGAGTAATCCCCCTCAGGCACGGGGAGGGCAAGGTCTCATCACTAGCACAACTCGACTAACCCACAAGGATGGCTGTGGAGGCATTAGACAGGGCCAGAATTATCAATGCCATCCCTAGGGATGTATATGCAGACATTCCCCTGCCCCCCGCAAAGGATTTGTTCAATGCTCCTGATACGAGCAAGGGGCCTAACGGTTGTGTAAGTAGAAGTAGGTAATCTGCCCTTAGTTGGATCATTAGTAACTTTCTTGTAGAGGTGATTCCTAGGTGGCAGATTAGGTTTCTAAGCAAGGACAAACGGGTGGCTCTACTATTAGGGAGGCGCGTCGCAATCTTTGAAAAGTGCCTAAAGTTTGGGCAGTACCTCTCTCCAAGTCGCTTTGAAAAGGAGTTCTTTAACTACCACTGCTGTAGTCCACCGTAGGTCCCTCCCAATTGGTGGAGGGTACTGAAGGCTTTTTAAGCACTCTACGAATACCTGGTTATAAGGGCTACTTTTGAGCTCTTTTATCACTTCTATATGTAAAAGAAAGTTAAGGGTTAGCCTTACCTCTAGACGTACTCAGGAAAGAAGCTGTTCTGCAACTTTGTAGATTCGGTCAAAAGCTAGCAAGATGAATATGTCGTGGTTGAACTACCCAAAATGGCGGACTTTTAGTCTCAATGGACCAGAATGGTCTGTATCAGAGGTGAGAAGATGCTTAATCTTAGTGATATTAAAGCTGCCCAGGAGATCTTGGCCTTCATGGTGCTGAGGGATGGCCAGGAGATTAATGTTGCAGAGACTGTGGGGAGGTATTTCTGACACCTGATCTCTAAGCTCTTCTTAGCATGAAGAAAGCTGTGGTGGAGAAGTGGGCTGAAGGTATAGGTTTGTTCTTACATGCCTACGTCTATTTGCTAGTATCGAGGTGCTTCGTCCAATGCCTGTAGGATGGGAGGGCCTCTTCGGTCGTGCTAGTGTAAGCTCCCAAAAATTGAGTTTAGCACAACCGAGCTAAGATTTAGGTCTTTTAGGGTAACTGATCCAATTGAGCCCAAACTTTGCAACTAGAATGAAAAAGTTAGTCGAGATATTACAGTGAAGTTAGATTTTAGTAATAATGACCCGAAATTCCAATTTTTCCCTTAGAAATTGGAGTATTTACTAAAGCCCTAAAATGTTCAGAACTCCTAAAATTGAACTTAGATTGCAACGATAACTTAGAGATAAGTTAATTGAGTTATAAAATGAGATAATGTAGTATAATTTACTATAAAAAAATACACGTAATTTTTAGTATACCCGGTACAAATAATAATTATACTCGTAAATTAACTTTAAATTGAGTAATTATATATATATTGTGTTGAATTCATGAAATTAACCTTAGAATATATCCTAAAAATAAAAGATATGCTAGAAACTTAATTATATGAGTAAAGTTATATATTTCACGTGTTATTTACATAGGGTATAAACTTATATATTAATTAAATAATTAATTCTAACATATAATATCTATATTTAAGTAATTATTTAATAAAAGAAAAAGAAAAATTAATTAAATAACATTGAGATTGCTGGAAGGAGGCGTGGCAGGAGAATGAGAAGTGAAAGTTGCTGAATCAAAAGTGAAATTGTGAGAATTTGACACCACATGCTTAGTTAAAATAGAAAAAAAAAAAACAAAAGAAAAAAATAAAGAAAAATCATAGGCGGTGAAAGAGCACTATAAAAATTACCCCAGCAGCAGGATGATAACATTTGACAATTTGGAATAAAAAATAACTGAAAGAAAAATCAGAAAAAAATCGTAGAAAATAAAAAAAGAAGAAAAAAACAGGACAATCACCGAGCAAGGCTAGTTCCTAGGGTTCCCTTTAATCTACTGTTACGCCACTCCACCACCAAGGAGTACCCCCAGCGTCTAGGCGTTCCGACAACTGCCCAGCCGCCGCCGGCCACCGGAGCATCCAAGAACACCAAGGTCAAATTTCTGCCCTGTTTTTCAATAATTTCTAAAAAATAGTAAATCCACGCAGAAAATTATGAAAAAAATTACACTTAGGTTATTTTAGACATGCTTTCATGTTATATTTTTATTTTTGAAAAATTCGTAATATTTAATATACTTTATTAAGAAATCTATAATTCATCCGAATATATATTAGTGAAATAAATGTACTATATGATGTTGTTTCTAGTTGAAAATTTTTGTGTAGGATGTGTAAGATATATGGGTAATTGCTACGTAGCCCAAATTTTTATTTGAATAATTTTAATATTTATTGAATTTTTAGGCCTGAAATTGGTTCGAAAATAGGCTGAAATTATGAATTTAATAGGAAATTATAAAATTAATTGATGAAATGAACATGTACTGATCTATAATAAATAATAATGGTATTGAGTCAGATTGAAATTAATTGGATGCTAAAAGAATTATAATTGGATAATTTATCAAATTTAGGGGTAAAATCGTCAATACGAAAATATAGGCAATAGGTCGAAAACTTGAAACCAAGTGATAATTGAATTCCCTATATTTTTAGAAGTCCATAGAAATTTTTGGGGAATTATTAGGTAATCCGAACTATTTACTACGAATTTATTAAGTAAAATAGCTTAAATTACAAGTCAGGATGTATTTGTAATATTAATAAACTAAAATGAGTTAAATAGTTAAATAAAACCTATATATAGGATTGCTGATCGAATTGGGTTAAATAGAGATTTTTATTATAATTATTAATATTTTCTGATCGGGATATACTTTAGGTGTATTAAAATTGAATAATACTTATATTATTACAATATAAGGACAAATTGAATAAAATATAATTTAAAACTGTAAATTTTTCATAATACGGTCGTTTTTATATAATTATGTATAATTGTATTAAAAATTCAAACTACCCGTTAAAATCCATCTCTAGGAACGAGACTCATAAGATGTGTCGTTAAGTCTATACGAACTCAATGACACTAGTTTTGTTGAAATCGGATAACCTTAAGCAATCTAACTTATATCTATAACATATGCAAGAATATACACATTTCGGTAACTTTACCGGAATCAAAACGTGAATTAATAAATAAAAAGTACGTTTCGATACGATCAAAACAATATATAATACGTAATAGTAAATATGATGTACAATGTCAATAATTAATAATTTAATTCGATATATAGTAATAACATGACTGCATATTATGGAAATAATATATATATATATATATATAT
>JAMXBB010000002.1:12873977-12929026 GCA_024138015.1 Lumnitzera littorea
CTTAATCAGTTGCTGCTATGGACGGAAAAAAAAAATAATAAGTATAATATAATAAATAAATAAAATCTAAAGAAACCGAACCTGAACTGATTGTTGTGGTGAAGGACAGTGACTCTTTATGCATGAATTGTTGGTGTTATTCGCCTACCGGCTGTGCGCGGGTTCGTGAGTTGTGCTTCAAGCAATCGTGGATATCAATGAAGTGGTCGTCAATGGTTCAACGTACGACCAGTAGACTCGTATGTGTTTATGCAAGGACAGAGGACGGTACAGTGGCATTAGTCGAGAAGTTAGTGGTGTTGGAGGTTTGCTAGCCGTAGGTGTTAAGTTTAGTCACCACTATCGGCATCGAAAGTTGTGGTGAAGTCCAAGGCATCTTAATCAGTTGCTGTTGTGGAGGGAAATTTGAGATGTGCTGATGGATGATGAACTATGATGAAGAAGTGTACGCTATATGAACTGGATGTTCAGCTGTAGTTGCCGTAGCTGTGTGATTGAGGCTTGTGTGGGGACTGCTACCATATTAGAACTGATGTGTTGGAGTTGGCGTTATCGTGGATGGATTTTAGATTAGGTGTTCTATTTATTGTTGGATGTTTAGAGATTGAGTCGATGAGCTAATTTGTGTGTGTTGCTGTGTGGTATTACGGCTATTGTATAGGTACTGCTGAATGGGATTGGGATGATTGAAGATGGTTGTTGGAGTTAGATTGAAGATTGTGGGAGCTGTAATGGGGTGTGAGTTGCTACGTTACTGTCCAGTTGGTTGCGATCGCATGCTTGTGGCTGGAGATTAGGGCTAGATGGCACTAGGACAAACACTGGCTGTCATTACGTGAGGGTTGGTGTTTGGTCGGTGAAGTGTAGTAGTGATAGTACGATGGCGCGTGTTTGGAGATTAGGCTCCTCTTTTTTCTGTCCCCCCTTTTTTGACTGCGTGTGTGTGTTTATATAGTCTAAACCATATCATATCCTATTATATCTAATTATATCTGATTCGGTAATTAAACTAAATTCATATCTAATTCAAATATGATTTAACTAAATTCATATGATTTAATTAGATATGAATCCGATTTTCAATCTGGCTTCTGCAAAGATAGAAAAATAAAGTGTAGTAGTGACAGTACAATGGCGCGTGTTTGGAGATTAGGCTCCTCTTTTTTCTATCCCCCCTTTTCCGACTGTGTGTGTGTATTTATATAGTCTAAACCATATTATATCCTATCATATCTAATTATATCTGATTCGGTAATTAAACTAGATTCAAATTTAATTCAAATCTGATTTAACTAAATTTATATGATTTAATTAGATATGAATCCAATTTAATCTGGCTTTTGCAAAGATAGAAAAATAAAGACATAGGTGCCTACTGAGACTCGAACCCATGATCTCAAATTAAATCTAACCCAAATACTCCGATACTTATCCATCAAGCCGTTGGTCAGTACCTTGACATTCAGTTCAATTAAATTATATTTAAACTATCCAATTCCCTAAAATAAAATTTTTAACTAAACTAAAACTAATTATTCCTAATATAAATTACTTCCTAAAAAATCTACGAAATTTTTATAATTTTTCCTTTTCTTATTTTTTTTGTATTTTCATTATTTGTTAATTATTATTATTATTATTTTATTTTATTAATTTATTTTTGTTTATTATTTTTATTTTTGAATTAGGACCCTTTTTGTAAAAAATAAAGATTAAGACTATAGAGAGGCAAAAATTAGGTATCTACACTTGGTTACAACAGTAAGTCGTTAAGGGCAGCGTCGAAACTTCAAGTACGGATGTTAAGGAGCTTAAGCTCAATTGGGAGGATTGCTTTCGACCCAAAAGTAAAGCGAAAGGGGGTCTCACCCGTAGAAGTACAGCGGGTGGTGTCACGCCCCGAACAAGAAGAGTCATAACAGTCCTGCCGTGTAAACTAATCTAAGATAGAAGCTGACCTCACAACTGCTATCGTAGACGCAGTTTACACAATGCGCATAACTCAACCAGCTTGAAATGTTTGTTCTAACATCTGTTAATATCCAAACCTGTGGTAGAGCTTTTACAAAATACTTGTTCTATACAATCTGTTGTTTAATACCACAACAGTAGTTATACAAACATTTCACGTCCAAGGGTAAAGTTTACAATCAGAGTTTATTAAAAACCACAGGTTTTACGATTTATATACAATAAGTTAAAAAACTAGCGGGCTCCCAAGGAATTCCCATTTAGTTTTCCTCAAAACTTAAAGACAAGACAAAAGCTCAGGTTCAGTTAAATTCCTCGATCCTCACTTTCCCACACAGCAGCACACTAACCTGGGATCGGTGGTACCGGAACATCTTGCCTTCACTCAACACCTGCAAAAGAGTCTATAGGGATGTGAGCACAACTAGCTCAGTAAGTGGGGCGGAGTCAGAAGAGTACTATACAATCACAAATAGGGTCAATAATTATGATGAAATGCAATGCAATCACTCAAATGAAAACATCGCACAGTGTTAATCGGTCCACTGTGAGGTTAGAGAAATTTCATCCGCTCCAACCCGAATTGAGGAGTTTCATCGCGACTCAAGTCAAACCAAACCTGGGCTTATGCAATGGAGAACACCCCCCTCCCATGACCGCCTTCGAACCACGGCCCCCAACCTTGCCGCGACCTCCTCTCCTATCACTTAGTTCGACTAAGGATGGGGAAATGACCATTTCAGCTATCCTCATCGAAGGAAGTCGGTGTTTGGCCTAACACTCTTAATCGTTTCCCCTAACGGGTGATTATGCATGACCAATTACATTTTAGTCGAATAACCGTTAGTGTTAATCAGGGGTGACCAACAAGTTCACACAATACAGAATCCATGCAAATATGTAAAACAGCACACCAAGGAGTTGAACTCCTGTTATAACTGAGTATCATTCACATACATAGCATGCGCATAATCATCTAACTACAAACACAACCAGAAGTACTCTTGGGTCCCCGGGTACTTTAAATATTACCCCAACAGCGGTGAAGCTATCATCCCAACTTATTTGTTTAGATGTTCGCTATTGCCGACTTGAATTGTCAACTGTTTTTGGAAGGTCCTAATTACACAAAAGGTCCAAATTTAGTTTTCGTAATAATTACGAAAACATTAGGGTTTAATCTAAAATGGTTATATATGTATATTATTTCCATAATATGCAGTCATGTTATTACTATATATCAAATTAAATTATTAATTATTGATATTGTACATCATATATACTATTACGTATTATATATCGTTTTGATCGTATCGAAATGTACTTTTTATTTATTAATTCACGTTTTGATTCTGGTAAGGTTACCGAAATGTGTATATTTTTGAATATGTTATAGTTATAGGCTAGATTGCTTAAGGTTATCCGTTTTCAATAAAATTAGTGTCATTGAGTTCGTATAGACTTAACGACATGTTTTACGAGTCCTGTTCCTAGAGATGGATTTTAACGGGTAGTTTGAATTTTTAATACAATTATACATAATTATATAAAAACGATCATATTATGCGAAATTTACAAATTTAAATTATATCCTATCCAATTTATCCTTATATTGTAACAATATAAGTATTATTCAATTCTAATATACCTAAAGTGCATCCCGATAAGAAAATATTAATAATTATAATAAAAATTTCCATTTAATCCAATTTGATCAGCAATCCTATGTATAGATTTTATTTAACTATTTAGTTCATTTTAGTCTATTAATATTACAAATACACCCCGACTTGTAATTTAAGCTATTTTACTTAATAAATTCGTAATAAATAGTTTGGACTACCCAATAATTCCCCGAAAATTTCTATGGACTTCTAAAAATATAGGGAATTCAATTATCACTTGGTTTCAAGTTTTCGACCTATTGCCTATATTTTCGTATTGACGATTTTACCCCTAAACTTGATAAATTATCTAATTATAATTCTTTTAGCATCCAATTAATTTCAATCTGACTCAATACTATTATTATTTATTATAGATCAGTACATGCCCATTTCATCAATTAATTTCATAATTTCCTATTAAATTCATAATTTCAGCCTATTTTCGAGCTAATTTCAGGCCTAAAAATTCAATAAATATTAAAATTATTCAAATAAAAATTTGGGCTACCTAGCAATTACCTATATATCATACACATCTTACATAAAAATTTTCAGCTAAAAACAACATCATATAGTACATTTATTTCATAAATATATATTCAGATGAATTACAGATTTCTTAATAAAGTATATTAAATATTATGAATTTTTCAAAAATAAAATATCACATGAAAGCATGTCTAAAATAACCTAAGTGTAATTTTTTTCATAATTTTCTGGGCGGATTTACTATTTTTTAGAAATTATTGAAAAACAGGGCAGAAATTTGACCTTCGTGTTCTTGGGTGCTCCGGTGGTCGGCGGCGGCTGGGCGGTTGTCGGACGGCCGGCGTGGTGGGTGGACCGTGTGGGGTTGGCTGGGTTTCACAGTAGATCTACTCTAGGTTAGGGTTCCACACTTTCACTAATTTTTCTGTTTTTTTCTAAATTTGTTTTTTTTTTTCCACGATTTTTTCTAGTTTTTCTTTCTAATTATTTCTGATTCCAAACTGCTAAAACTCTCATATCTGATGATGTTGGCTTTTTATAGTGCCTCAAAGTCGGTTAAAGGGTTTTTTTTTAATTAATTCATATTTTCTTTTCTAATTTCTCTCTTTTTTTTTTATACATGAGGTGTCCTAAAGTGATAACTTCACTTTTTGAATCAGCAATGCAAATTTCCATTCTCCTGCCACGCCTCCTTCCAATGTTATTTAATTAATTTTTCTTTTTCTTTTATTAAATAATTACTTAAATATAGATATTATATGTTAGAATTAATTATTTAATTAATATACAAGTTTATACCCTATGTAAATAACATGTGAAATATATAACTTTACTCATATAATTAAGTTTCTAGCATATCTTTTATTTTTAAGATACATTCTAAGGTTAATTTCATGAATTCAACACAATAAATATATAATTACACAATTTTAGGTTAATTTACGAGTATAATTATTATTTATACCGGGTATACTCAAAAAATTACGTATATTTTTTTTATAGTAAATTATACTACATTATCTTATTTTATAGCTCAATTAACTTATCTCTAAGTTCTCGTTGCAATCTAAGTTCAATTTTAGGAGTTCTGAACATTTTAGGGCTTTAGTAAATATTCCAATTTCTAAGGGCAAAATTGGGATTTCAGGTCATTATTACTAAAATTTAACTTCACTGTAATATCTCGACTAACTTTTTCATTTTAGTTACAAAGTTTGGGCTCAATTGGATAAGTTACCTTAAAAGCCCTAAATCTGAGCTCGGTTGTCCTAAACTCAATTTTGGGATCTTACAGGTGGTCCTGTACCCCCATAAGATATTGGGTAGTTCGTCGACCTAAGCACCTTAAGATCGGTCCATGCGTTTCTTCATGTTATCCAAAATGACTCGATTGGTTGTCTTGACCTGTCCGTTTGATTGGGGGTAAGAAACCAAGGTGAAGTGCGGGGTGATGTAGTACTTAGCGTAGAACTCCTTAAACTTGAGGTTATCGAACTATCAGCCGTTGTCCATGATGAGTGCATTGGGGACTTCGAATCGGGAGAAAATGTTATTTCTGATGAAAGATTCAATACTTCTCTCCGTGATTTTAGCTATTGCTTCGGCCTCTACCTACTTCATGAAGTAATCTACGGCGACAATTATGAACTGCCGTCCTCCTGAAACTTTCGGCAAGGTGTCGAGGATATCGATCTCCCATTACGCGAATAGCTATGGGCTCGTCAAGGGTTGGAGGGTGGTATTAGGTACGTGATTGATTGGGGCATGCTTCTGGTGCTTCTAGCACTATGGGCACTTCTGGTTATAGCCTTTGTGTCTTGTCTCATGATGGGCCAGTAATATCCGAGCCGTAGCGTTCGTAGGCAGAGGGCTTGGGACTAAATGTGATTGCTACACACTCTGATGTGTAACTCTTCCATGACACGTAACCCTTCCCCTTCTCGGAGACATCAGAGAAGGGAGAGGCTGACTCCCCTATAATATAGGACGCCGTCGATCAGTGTATAATTGGTGGTGTAGTACCGGCGCTTCTTTGACTCCTTGTCCTCCAGTAACATACCTTACTCTAAGTAACTCCAGATAAGATCCATTCAGCTCAACTTTGGTGCTGTCGCAATTAGTTCTAAAACTTTAGCAGAGCCTGGAGCTATGCTTTTTTTTGGCAAGTATTCTATCTATCCTTCACCTCGGGCTTCCGTATGCCAGTGAAGGCCAGCTTGGATAGCCAGTCTGCCGTAAAATTTTCCAATTGAAGGATCTTCTTAATGTCCAATGAAGGGAACTCCGTTAAGAGGCTTTTCACTTTCTCGAGGTACCTTACCATAGTGTCGTCTCTGACTTCATATTTGCCCCAAACCTACTGGACGACTAGAATAGAGTCCAAGAAGATCCGCAACTGCTTGGCACCGATCTCTTTTGCTAACTTAAGATCGATGATAAGTGCTTCGTATTTGCACTTGTTGTTACTAGAATCGAAATTGAACTTGAAGGATAGTAGATGGTGACCTTATTCAGGTCGATTAGAACAAGACTTACACCTCCACCCCCCTAAGGTAGATGACCTATTGACATGGAGAGTCCACATTGGCTTGTCATCGCCCAATAGTGTTTCCTCCTCTCTTGTATATTCTACCATAAAGTTGGCCAGCACCTATGCCTTGTAGGTCGTTCATGGCTGATATTAGATTCCATACGCACTCGATTCCATTCTGTACTTAATCATCCATCTAAATGCGTCTGGTTTCTGTAACATGGTGTGCAGTGGTTGATCCATGAGTACAGTGAGTTGGTACGCCTAGAAGTAGGGCCTCAGCCATCGGGCTATGATGACGATGGCCAAGGCAAATTTTTTTGCTAAGTGTACCTAACCTTAGGCCCATGCAGTGTAAGCTTTACAATTAGCTATTCAAGATTTAGTTTGTAAAATTTACGGCAATCGAGCAAATTGTTCAATTCAACCCAAATTTTACAACGAAACTAGGAATATTAGTAAAAGTGAACCCATGAGTTTGGATTTAGAAAAATAAAGAATAAAATAATTTATTATTATAATATTGAATTATATGTAAAATTCATGTTATTTATCATAAATGTGTAAAACGAGTTTCGATAACTAAGGAATCAATAGAGATAAATTATATGTACACTAAAAATCATAAAATAACTTAAATAATATTTAAGAGTATTTACATGTAGGTAGAAATATGTGTAATTACTTAAAATACTTGAAATATGCTAAAATAAGGTTAATTAATTAAAGAAAATGCATGAATAATCAAAGAAAAATAAGGAAAAATGAGGAAAACTCCAGAAAGTGGTTGTGGTAGCTTGGAAATAAAAGAAACAAAATCAACAAATTAAAATGTAACAAATAAAAAGTGAAAAAGGATAAGATAAGATAATTGTCTAATCAATTTTGATGCATTATAATTTCCTTAAAACTCTATAAATACCCAAAAAAATTTCAGAAGCTCATTTGGACAGTTAGAAGAGTAAAAAAAATAGAGAGAGTTGAAATAAGAGAGTTATGGTTAGTTTTAAAAAATTATAAAGAAATCTGTATGGTTGAAGCTTATAAGAAGATCCCTAACCAGATGACCACCTGAAAGTAAATGGCCACCACCACCACCACTACATGGTGGTGGCAACGTCTGGACCGACCACCAAGGCTACGGTAGCCATAGTTACCCACGATTGTGAGTCTAATTTTCCTTACGATTTTAGTTATTTTACTAAAAATATCAAATAGTTTTAGAAAATTATGAAATTTAGTATTCTACGGTTTTTAAGTACGTAGAATTAGGAAAAATTTTAGTTTGATTATTTTGTGTCTAGAATTATATTGCCCTTAAGAAATTGTGCGAGCTTTGTTCGGGTTAGAAATAAATAAGCTTAAAAATGTAATTTTGGACTCAAAATTTTTGTGTAAAGTATTCAGGTAATATAGAATAATGTCACAAAGTCCTTTTTCAAAAATTAATTTTTGAAATTTTTAGATAATTTTTAAGCCTTAAAATGATGCATAAAATGTGTGATTTATGGCTAATTAATTAATTAAATGGTTAATTACTGATTTAGTACATAATTATCTGTTTTAGGATGTTGAAATCTGATGGAGTGTGATATTTTTTGCATTTAGAGTGTTAGATGTAATTATTAAGGTATTATGTAATATATATGTAATAGGTAAAAATGGTAAATTTTAGGTTAATTTTGTAAATTAGGTGTAAAATCTTATTTGGGATGAATTTAGATATTTTAAGATATTGATTGAAGTTGAGAGATAATATTTAAAGTGACGAGGATATTGGATGTGTGTATTATGTACACAATAAGTAATAATACATAATATGTGAAATAGGAAATTTAATAAATAGAAAATATTAGAATAAAAATTGATAATGTAATAATAATAAAAATATATAATAAATCAGGTAGGAAATCTAAATTTAGGTATTTATATGAAATATGTAAAATTTTCTCATATTGGGAATAAATTCAATACACTAATAAGAATTTAAGTGTACTAGATAAAATAAAATACTGATTAAAGGTAATTATGATATTTAGGATACTTAAAAGTAAAGTGATTAATTTTACATTATGGATCAAAATAAGTTTTTAGGGTTCGCGTATAAAATCATATTTAGAAACAAAGCTATAACCTAATTTAAAAATCGATGCGGAAATTGAATCTGAACTTGAACCTAACCCAAATTAAGAATAATTGCAAATGACTTGAGGGCATAGAAAATTGGGCATATTATACCTTAAACCAAAGATAACAATATGTGTTATAGAATTAAACTAATCTATGACAATTATGTGAAAACTAAAACAACGTTGGTATTATAGAGATTATTGGCAATGGACTGAGTGAGTCCTGCCTTGATCGAGCAAGCGAGGAGTTCAAATAAGTTGGGATTAATACATTGTTATATTTCAGAGTACTAATTTATCGTACTCAAAGGCTTGAAATTGTACTTAATCGTACTTGTTAGATAGTTGATTATGCATATGTGCTTGTTTTGTTGATATATTGCTTTGACTTGTATTGTGTGAATTGTATGAAATGATTGATCACCCTAAAATGGACCTAACCAAATATTTGACTCATAAATTTAAATTGGACCTACATAGCAACCCATTAAGGAAACATTAGGATACTTCGGCCAAATACCGATCCCTTTAAAAAGTATAGCGCTGGATAGCATAATTGGTCCCTTCTTCATCCTTACCTAATGAAGTAACAGATAAGGCGATCGCAGCAAGGCTGAAGTCAATGGTTCGAAGGTAGTCGCAGGAAGAGCAATATCTCCATTGTACAAGCTTGGATTTGGTTGTGAGCTATTACATTAACGGAAACTCCTCAACTCGTATTAGAGCGGATGCAATTTCTCTAATCTCACGACGGGTAGGATAATGTCGTATAATGGCATATGCTTGAATTAGTATTACACTTAATAAATTAGTTGATAACCTTGTTTGTGTTTGCTGTATGGTTTTGAGTCTCTGTCTTAACTTATTGAGTTGTGATTGCTCATATCTCTCTAGACTTCATTGTAGGTGATATTTAGGAAGCGGATTACTTTTACCATGAAACTAGCAACTGCAGGATCCTGGAGAGTGAAGATATGAACTAAAGACCAAATACACTTTCAAGTATAGATTATTCTTTAAAGCTTTTAGTATTAACTTACAAATTACTTAAGTAAATTAGGATTAAGTTCCTAAATCTTCTAAAGGTACTTAAGTTATATCAATATAAGTATGTATCTTTCTTAAGTTCATAAGTAAATAACATATTTGATTTATGAACTGTTTACTTCAAAATGGGTTAATCATTGACCATTGTGTAAATCAGGTTTAAGATAGCGACTGTATGGTTAGTTTCTATTATAGAATGGTTTATACAGTAAGACTGTTACGACTCTATCGCTTCAAGACATGACATGTAGTATATAGCCGACATAATATACTGGCCTGTATTCTCTTCCCTCTACTCTAACTAGTATAGAGAAGAGTGCTCAGTTGCTTACCGCTAGATACAGGAACAGGTCCTTTTCTTGGACAGGCTTGGAGAGAACCAATGAGTGAGTAAGGAAGTCTTAAAGCTATTGAAAGGTGGTGCCGTATTCGGGAGTCCATTCAAAACTCTTTGGATTTTTGAAGATTTTGAAGAACTCAACGCATTTGTCAGTGCTCTTCAAGATGAATTTGCTTAGGGCAACCACCATACTAGTAAGCTTCTGTACGTCTCCGACTGAGGTTGGAGGCTTCATTCCCCTAATGGTTATGATCTTCTTAGGGTTGGCCTCAATGTGATATCCCATGAATCAACAATCTACATATGAACATTTAAGTATTAGGACAAAGTCTTGTCCTTATACAATTAAGGTCAATAGTTAATTTAAGGCATCTGGGAAAGTAAATTGATTAGGCTAGAAACATACGAAAAACACAACAACCTTAATCGAGGAATTCTCACACATTTGAAAATCCATATTATAATAAGAGTTATATGAGACCTTAAAGTTGAATTTAGGGCAATCGTACCTAAATTTAATGTTTTGGGAAAAGTTATTTAATTAAACTCAAACTTTATGACTAAGATAGAAAAGTTAGTTGAAGTGATTCAATGAAATTAGATTTTGAAAATAATTATCCAAAATCCCAATTTTGCCCCTAGAAATATGATTACTTAATATAGTATAAATCTCTTGGAATTCCTAAAATCAAGCTCGGAATACGATGAAAACTTAAAAAATAAGTTAATTAAGCTATAAAATAAGATAATATAGCATAATTTACTAATGATTATACACGTATTTTTATGAGTATATCCAGTATAAATAATAATTATACTAGTAAATTAACTTGAAAGTCGAAAAATATATAATACGTAATGTCACATAACTCCGACTTGTTAGCTTTCAAGTAGTTTATATCTTTTATAGAAAAATATGTTTATAAGTTAGGTCAATAAGTGAAAAATAGTTTGTACTAATGTTAATTATAATCATAGGAATATGGATCTTAACAATAGAATAATGAGTATAATAATATTACTAATGACACGAGATAATACGTAAAAGTAATTGAATTAATATAAACCTAATTGGCCGGATATCCCCTCTTTATAAAATTGATTAGAAGTATTCATAAGTGTGAAAATATCTGAATTACATCTAGACATAGATATATAATTATATAAATTAATAAGAAATTAATTGAAAATTTTAATACTTGAAACATACTCAAGAAATTATGATTTATAACAATATTTGTGGAATTAAGTTAAACTATAATAACTACAAAAAAATTTTAATAAAGTAATCATATAGCTTTAATATTTTAATTTAAGCTTATTTATATTAAACTTTCTTAGAAATATTAAATCTATTAGGTCTAATTGCTACGATGTAAAGTTTCATAATTTTGTATATAGCTTAAGATAAATTTTTTAGAATCAATTACGTGATCTTAATAATTAATATTGGTGAGCAAAATGTCATATAAAATTTATATAAATAAGTTTCAAATAATTAATATAACTTAATTATATATTATATGTTACTAATATTTTTATTAATGATTATATTAAAATTTACCTGAAATAAAAATATGTGAGAAAAGAAAATTGCAACTATGAATTATTGACGGTAAAAAAAGGGAATATTCTTTGAATATTATAACAAATAGGATAAATATTAAATAAAATATAATATAACTTAAAAAAAAAATGTTAACCACCATTTGAGCGGCGGTGAAATACTTATGGCTATAAAAGCCATTTATAAGCTTCACAAATTTAGAATTAGGGTAGGATGGGGTAAGAAAGAGAGAGAGAGAGAAAAGAAAAGAAAAAAGAAAAAAAGAAAAAAAGAAGAAGAAGATGAAGAAGGAAAAAAAAGGAAAAGAAGAAGAAAAAAAAAGAGGACTCGATACTTTCAGATAACCTTATTTTTTTAATTATAAGTATTTTTTTATTGATATTTAATAATTATAGAAAAGAGACGTCCGGTATTTCATTATTCTTCTAAATGGAGTATTTTATTTGTATCATTTCATTCTTTTTCGAATTATAAACTTAAAATATTGATAATTATAAGACTTGTATATTAGTAACATTAATTCTCAAAATGAGTGGATCCCTAGTATTAATTATTTACCGAAACTATTAAAAATTAAACTTTATATTCTTACAAATTTAATGTCATTGCTTTCGTAAAATTTGAGTATACGTGATTCATTATACTTTATCGTAAAATTGTGTAAACGTGTATTTTTCATTACACAATACAATATCAGTAGGATATTGGTTGTTATACAGTTTTATTTGTATACTAGAATTAAAAAATACCCTTCAAAGACAATCATTTAAATGAATACATAATGCGTATAGTCGAGTTTATACAAACTTCACAATATTGACCTTACAAAAAATGAATTATATTAGGTAATAAAATAGATGTTTTCTATAATTACAGAAAATATCATCTTACGATGATCTTTTTGTAATTAAAGCGTAATATAGACAATAGTAAATACATTTCGATATAATCAAAACTATATGGTATAAGTATTAGTAAATTGTGTATATTAAATATTATTAAGTAAATTGCTATGAACTATATGATAAAATAAAGTACTTAATTATATATGTATGTATATAAATATATCGATATAGAATTCTACTAATTAACTGTATAAATAATATCTCAACTAAATACTAGATAGAACGCTAACGTTTTTGTAAATTTTACGAAAACTGAATATGAGCTTTGGTATATATATAGGATTTTTGATTGAGTAAAGCCTTGACGTTCTAAATTTGTTGGAATGAGCTTTGGTACAGGTAAGTGGGATTAATACTTTACAGTATTTTAGGATATTATTTCAGAATTTCTAGAGACTTTGGTATCTATTGGCTTATGATTGTAGTTAGCTCTTTATATGTAAGCAGTGTTTGTGGTTAGGTTTCGATTTGCTGTGATGGGAGCTAAACTCCATGATATGGTTATCCTGTGAATATTACCATGTTTGAATTGTTTGAGTTTAGTTGATCACCCTAAAAAAATGAACTAACTTAAACTCGACTTAATATCTAACCTAATATGCATTGCAACCCACTAGGGCTAACGACTAAAATTTTAGGGCCAAACACGAACTCCCTTTGATGAGGATGGCTAAAATGATCATTTCTCCACTCTTAGTTAAACTAAGTGATAGGAGAGGAGGTCAGGGTAAGGTTGAGGGCCATGGTTCGAAGGTGGTCATGGGAGGAGGGTGTTCTTAATTACATGTAAAGTCAATCTCCTCAACTTGAATTTAGAGTGGGCACAATTTCTCTGATCTCACGACGGACCAGATAATATCGTACGATGGCATTTGCTTGTACATATATTACATCTAACCAATTTTAGTTGAAAACCCTACTTGTAATGTGCTAAGTATATACTTCTGTTTTTACCCCACTTATTGAGCAAGTTATTGATTATTCCCCTATAGTCTGTTTTATAGGTCTCAAATGGATTGCAAGTACCTACCGAATACCAAAACACTAGTAAACTAAAACGAGGAGTGAAATGCTACAAGAAATGACTAATTATTGCCCTTAGTAATAGCTTTCTTATCTTTTAAGGAAAACTACACAAGACTCCTCAAGGGGCTTAGTAGTTTTCAATATTTTTGTTTGTATATGAATTGATAGGTACTCATAGGATTCACTACTACTTTTTTATAAGGTCAAATTATAAGTTTATTTTTAACAAATTATTTCAGAGGATTACTTCATAGGTTACATCAAACTGCTATCGAATTAGACGTTTTAAAAGTGTTACAAACCGTGACCAAGAACAAATAAGGCCGGTTGTTAAATAAGTTTAAGTTTAAAGAAAGCTTGGAAAAGGTTGATGGGGAAAAGTACGAAATGGTGAAAGTGAAGAATGGAAACAGTAAGCAAAAAACCCATGAACAGTTATAGAGGATATGACGTATCAATGGAACTTTTAAAGACTCATGACACAATTCGATATGATGCACAAATTGGTCTAATGAGGTTACTCGCCACTTAACCTTACTTAAGGGAAAGGATAAAAGTGATGTCGAAAGTAAACAATAACGTTTACACAAGGAAGAAAATACTCAAAAGTGTATTGAAGATAATCTGCTTTATTACAACTACAAGTACAAGGGTATTTATACTTGTAAGTTAGGGCAATTTACCCAAAAGGGAAAAGACAATAAGGACATTTTTTAAAGAAGTAATGTACATAATACAAAAGGGTAAAAAAGAATATACAAGGAAAACAATCATTAGTGTTACAGATTCTATATATGATACTGTACATGTAATGATACTGCATTGATGAGGTTGTTAGGGGATGTGGACAAATAGTACAGACAAATAGGCTTGTCTGAGTATGGATGGCTCAGTTAGTCCGAATTCTCTATCTTTTGGCTTCTCGGTAAGGATGATGCTGAGTGATTGGTCGGCTCGGCACTAGAGAGTAATCATCAACTCAGTGTACCACAGAATAATAAACGATCATATGACACAACATTAAAGGTAACTCAATAAGGAAGTACTTGACCTCAGTAGGGATTGATTAGAACATAAGAATTTATTATGTCAGCCCCTTTAATCCTCAGGCTTGGTTGTAGGTCAGAGGTCCCATAGCTTGATTCCCATCAAAAGGGGTAGAGTCGAATACGCTTGGTGTGAACTAAGTCTAGGATAGTAGTTATAAGGACAGTTTCTATCTTAGGATGGTTCACACGGCAGAACTGTTACGATTTCACCTTTTTAGGGCATGACACTCAATACCCCTTTGTGTGACTAAAAATTCGAGGAACTTGCTAGAGCTGACGCTAAAGACACACTTTTCGGGGTTTGGCTTCATATCGTGCATACGTATTCGGTCGAAGGCTTCTTGGAGATCCCTAACATGACCGGTTGACTTCTAGCTCTTGGCGATCATGTTGTTGACGTATACCTCTATATTATGCCCAATCTGGGGCTTAAACAACTTCATCACCATTTTTAAGTCAAAATGGCATCATGGTGTAGCAATTGTGCTGTAATCGATGATGAAGGAGATATGGACTTCATCCTTCGGGTCCATTTTGATCTGGTTGTACCCTGAGAAGGTGTCCATAAAGCTCAGCAGAGTGTGTCCTAACATAAAATCGATGAGCTGGTCAATCCTAGGGAAGGGGAAACAATCTTTAAGGTAAGCTTTGTTAAGGTCGGTATAATCAACACACATGTGCTACTTCCTATTCTTCTTCTTAACCAATACCATGTTTGTTAGCCACATTGGGTACTTTTCCTCCTTCATGAAGCCAGCTTTAAGCAACTTCTGCACTTCCTCCTTGATTGCAGCCTTCCATTCTGGAGTAAAATGCCTCTTTTTTTGGTTAACAGGCTATACTATAATATCGATGTTGAAGGTGTGGGTTGCTAAGTTGGGTGAAATACCAAGCATGTCTAATGCTAACTAGGTGAACCTATCCGAATTTGCCCATAGGAGGGCGATGATTCCGTCCTTCACTTCGGCTGGAGTCTCAATCCCAACTTTTGTGGTCTGCTCGGGTGAGGTTCTGATCTAAATGTCTTTTGTTTTTTCTCCAAGCTCGCCCCTCTTAGCCAGCCTCTCCTGCAGGCCTATTTCTAGGGTAAAGACACCATCTCCCTTGGTTGCCCTGACATAGAGCTTTTGTAAAAGCTTTTGATCGCATCCATATACTCCCAACCCAGTTGGGATTGGGAATTTAACCTTTAAATGAAGGGAGGATGTAATCATCACAAACGCATTAAGGCTTGGTCTTCCTAAGAGCGCGTTGTAAGGGGAAGAGCAATCAATCACAACGAACTCTATAAGTCATTGTGCCACATGGTCGTCATCGTTGAGTTCCATATCTAATGTGATGATATTGTTAGCTCGGACAATACTTCCATTGAAGCCAACGAGATTATGGTGGTATGGCTTCATTTTTACCGATAGCTTCTTCCTCATCCTTTCGTATGTGTGGAATAAGAGTATATCAATGGAGTTGCTAGTGTCCACCATAATCTTCAGGACCTCAAATTTTGAGATGCTTG
Source organism: Lumnitzera littorea (assembly GCA_024138015.1). Classification (NCBI taxonomy): domain Eukaryota; kingdom Viridiplantae; phylum Streptophyta; class Magnoliopsida; order Myrtales; family Combretaceae; genus Lumnitzera; species Lumnitzera littorea. Next base: position 12,890,211 of record JAMXBB010000002.1, read on the forward strand.
CTTTTATCATTAGGGCATCTTGATGAGGTGTGTCAATCCCTTCAAGGTCTTCATCGGAGAAGGAGATGGAAGTGTGAAACTTCTGTCTCCTCTCCCTTACGGCTAGCACCTTTGATGGGGTGTTAATTGAGTTACTAGTGCTCGGCTAGCTCCCAAGGTACGGCCCCTCCATGATCACATTAATGACACTGTTAGGTGGGTAATCGTTGCGACGGTCGTTATTCTACTCCGTACGGGCATCCTCGGTCCGTCACCTTTGAGGTGCCCTGTCTCTATCGTTATTTGAAGGGTTATCGTTCCTCCAATGGGCTACATACTTATTAAAGAAGCTGTGCCAAATGACATAATCAACAGCGTTCTTCAACTGAAAGCACTCTTTGGTAGTGTGCCCGTAGTCATTGTGGAATCGATAGCTTTTGTTAGAGTTCTACTGACTAGAGTTCCCTTGCATTTTCTATGGCCTTTGGAGGAAGTTTTGGTGCTTCACTTTAGAATAGACATGGGTAATGGGTCTATTCAGGGGTGTATACTGAGTGTAAATGGGAGGGAGGAGAGGGTCGTGCTCGGCTTGGCACTTCTTCTTCCCAAAGCTCTCCCCTTTTGGCTTACTCAATATCTTATCGCCAAAGTGATCTTTTATAAAAAAAAATTCCTTATACTACTTTCTGCCTAACCTTTCTTGGTCAGCATCATGTTTGGTTTGAATGTTGTCTTCTTGGTCAATGTACTTCTAGCCTTTGTTCCAGAAGTCAGCCAGGATCCTCGGCTTGCTTTTCGTAAGTGATCGGAAGAAATCTCCCGATGGTTAGATGCCAGGCTAGGTGGAATGGATGACAAGTCTCTCATCCAGCTGAGGGATTTTGACCATTATGCTATTGAACCGAGCTACGTAGTCGCACAAGGACTCGCCTTCACCTTACCTTACTAGGTACAAGGACGATGCGTCCTTGGACGGGAGCTTATTAGCATTAAAGTGGAGGCTAAACCCTCATGCTAGCTCATCAAAGGAGTTGTCAGGCAGGTAGTTAAATCACATCCGAGCTACCTTTTTTAGAGTGTCTCGGAAGGCTTTGCATATGATAGCATCCCTATGACCATGAAGGTTCATGAGGGTATAGAAGTGGAGAAGATGGTCGCCCGGGTTACCTAGGTCGCTTGTGCCATCATACTAATCCAGGGAAGGAAGTTTACCGTTAGGAGGCAACACTTCGTCCTAGACACCTCTGGTGAAGGGAGTCTTATCGCTGGTGACTAGCCCAACGTCGTTAACAGGCTTGCTCTCCTGTTGCTTAGAGAGTTCCTGACTATAGCACGAAGCTTGTTTAGGTCGGCATTGTCTGTTGGGTGAGCTCATCATTCAACCGAGTGAGTCTGTACTCCTTGCAAGTCGATTTGTTACTAACCAGAGCTCGGTCGCGGGTAACCGCAGACCTTACTAACTGCTGATGTAATGGCGGATAAGGTTGTTGATCCCTACCATTCTGTTATTGCTACTGCTGGGTGTTCTGCCTAATGCAGGCATTTGAAGCTTTGGGATGGTGAGTTTATGTGCTGTATAGCTTCGCTTCGTCTAGGCGAGCACGGAGCATTCTATTTTACATAACATACTCCTCAGCCAGGTGTTCCATATGCTTTAAGCGCTCCTCCAGCATAGCCCTTGGGAGGGATTGATTGCTCTCAGGTTGGTTGTTTAACATTTGTTGATTTTCTTGCTCGTCGTGTTGAGACATGATGTCAAAAGGATGGCTCGTGGGGTATGTGTTTGAGGTTTTAGGTGTAGGAATTCAGTCTTTCCCATAAATGACACTAAATGTTGTCTCAAAGTTCTTGCTAATAGTCGTTTAGATTCTGTATGTACTGGGCTTGTAAAATAGTACACAATGAGTGGATGCAAAGAGGTTGTCCGATGTAGTCACTCCAATACTTAAGTTAGCAGTGAGCTCTAGAGAGCATAGAATGCTTGAGGGTAATACATAGCTTAATATGCAGAATGTAAAGAGGTTTACCGTTAGATAGCAACCTAATATTTATAGTGGAGTGGAGTTAGTAGTTAGAGGTTAGTTGACGAGAGAGATCTTCTCTTGCAAGTGTAGGAGAGTAGAATTGCTGTGCTTGACATGCCCCGCTTATTTAGGACGTGGCTATTTCATCTTTATCTTATATGTTGTAGCCGTTGCATGGCTTACTAGGCTTGGTCCATTCAGGCCTAAAGCTTAAGCTCACAAGAGTAAATCTTAAGCTACGAGACGCATCGAATTTGGTCAGGCCCGAGGGACCCATGTCTAAAGTACCATGTCAATAATTTATATTTTTATGAAAAAGAAAATATCGATTGCGACTTTCGAACAACATAATTCATACTTTTAGTATTTTTCCATTTATGTATTTACTTTTTTCCTCATATTCTTAAAAATTTTTGGAGAGTGATAAGGGATTTGTTACAGTGCCACAGGTATACTGCTTATCATTTGTGATAAATTTTGAACATAATATATGTAAATTATATTTGATCAAATATTTCTTTTTAATAATATAAATATTAAATTTTTATTTGTTTTTATTTATTAAAAGGCAAGTCATTGAAGAAAGTGGTTTGAACTAGGGTCAGACGCAGTTCAATTCAGTACGGTTCGCCTTCCTCTACTGGGCTAAACATAAAATTAATAATTCGTTTTTTTTTTTCCTAAACCGAAACTACCCATACAGTTGAAAATTAAGGGGCTCGGTTTTTGTGAACGTGAACATTATGAATTTTGGGAATCAGCGACATAAGTGAGGAAACATAACAACTACATTGTCTATTTCAAACTTGATTTATAGCATGACCTTCCAAGTCATGAATGCATGAAAGAGGTTTTAAACAAAATAGAAACAAATCAGACTTTGATTATTCCTGTAGCCATTCTCCTGCAGGAAGCAATAAAGCTAAAGGAAATGATACAATTAGAGGCAAGGGCCAGAATCAACTAAAAACCCTCATATCTTTAAGGAGGTGGTGGTTAAATATTGCAAAGCTTTTCCAGCCCTTTCTCTCTCTCTTTTTTTTTTTTTTTTTTTAAATTTCCGAACTTATTCAGAACCATAAAAGAAAGGAAAAACTAAAGGGAAACTATGATGAGAAACAAAAACAATATTTCCCATTGCAATGTTGTTAACTATCACGATAAGTAATAGGAAAAACCAATTGACAATGAGGAAGAAAATTTATGCACAAGTTTGTTAGCAACAGGGAGATGCTTTGTTGGAACTAGTTAATAATAAGAAATGGCATGGCCAAAAAAAATCCATTATGTTCTCATGACATGAGTAAATAAACCAACGAAGAAATTCTTTCATGCATGCGGGCGGCCTAATTACGCGAATATTTTTTTTTTTTTCTCTTTTTAAATCTAATCGGTGCAATTCGGTTTAAAATACCGAGCCAAACCATAAATCATTTGACCAAAAATGAACCAAACCATGTGAAAAAAAAGATCAAACTTTCGGTTTGGTTCACAATTAATTTGCCCACCCCTAGCTTTAATTATCTTTGGATGGGTACAAATAAACGTGGTTTAAAAAAAAATTAAAAAAAAAAACCAATGGAAATCAAAAGAAATTATGTGTTTGGTTAACTTTTTGTTACAGAATTAAGATTTGTGAATTGTGATGAAAGTCAAGTTTAGTTGAATTCTAATATTAGGGGCTGTGAATCGTGACATGGCATAACTAGTTATTATAGGAGGAATATCATCATGTGCAGGTTGTTTCGATATACAATTTCCATCTTTCTTTTTGTTTTATGAGAGCTATCCGCTGCATTTTGTAGGGGAAGAAAATGGATGGATTGGATGGATATGGAATAAATTGTTTCCACTAGTATTCTTCCTCTCTGACTTTAGGTGGGGAATAAGAGAAGGGAGTGGAAATGGTATAAAATGACTTAAAAGAAAAAATCCTTAAAAAGAAAAGGAATTAAAATATAACCACGATAAGATTTTTATATCAAAACAAGACGATCTGATCTTGAATAGTTAAAAGATGAACAGTTATAAGTAATAATAAAGAGCTTTTGTCAAAATTATCAGCAAAAATAAAGAGTTTTTGTCAAATGATAAATAGAAACTATAATGTAACCACAAAGGGATTTTTACATGAAAACAAGATGATGGTCAACACATCTTGGATTTTGTGATAAGCACTTCTCACCATAGATCAAGTTCCAGTGTTGCTCTCAGCATCATCATCAGGATTCATACGCAATATTGTATCTCCATTACTGTCAATTACAAATGAAAAAGAGAGAGGTGCCGAAAGTTGGATAAGAAGGGTAGTTTAGCCAATCTATTATTTTGTTTCTCTTGAATGCATTCCCTTTATATTAACCAAATATAAAATATGGAAATGTTTCTCCACTCTTTTCCTTTCAATTGATTTCCTTCTCATTATTTTATTTTCTACACCTTTCTTTCCGTTTCCACTTATCTTTACATTAGCCAAACATAGTGTTAATAACCACAGACTAAAGTGGATGGAGTTAATAGCTTTTTTATTCTCTTGTTCTTTAAATTTTAATGTAATATCGATTTAAATTTTGTTATTTAATGATTCTTGCTATTATCATTAATTTATTACTCATTTTATAAATGTGTTCATTAATGGATATTTCTCATTTAATCCTCTATATTTACTTATTTTTCTGTTTGAGCTTTTAGCATTTTATTATATTTTTCTATTTAAGTTCTTAATGTCTTCGAGTTTTTTTACAAATAGAATTTCTGTCAACTACATTAAATTTATCGTCCATTGTTGATGCATTTCAGTTTCTACTTGATTTACTGTAATTAATTTAATAAAATAATAATATTGAATTATTTACTGATGTAATATAAAAAAAGCTGTCAAATATATTTAATTACATAATACAATAAAAGCAACGAGAAATGCAAAAAAGACAAAAGGGACACTAAAATTATGTAAATCTTAGCCCCCTCATGTTTTTTTGGGTAAAGGGCAATAAAAAGCCGACACATATGAACAACGGATGGAATATAAAGTGAAGCTGACAAAATAATATTTTAATAAAACAATGGTTAAGAACATTAAGAATTTAAAATTAACAAAAATAAATAATTGAAATAAAATAGTAGATAAATGTTAAGAATTACATGATTAATTTCTCTTTTAAAAGTGCTCCTTTTTTTTTTCCTTATATCCTTACATTTTTTGAGATGTTACGTTATTTTATAATGTTTTATTCTAATTAGGGTAAAATGGTTGAGTGGAGACTTGAAAATAAATGGATTAAATGCACATTTGCAAAAGATGAACCTTCTTGCAATTTAGCAAAATAATAAATAACGATCCCGAGTTACAATGAGTTCTAAGGACTAATTTGGAGGGGTCGATTCCAAGAGATAAAGAAATGACTTGGAACTATATTTACCTTGGTATGATTGACCCTCCTATGGTGATTTTGGCATAAGTAATATATATAACTTGTGCAATTGTGTAAGGAGGATTAACACGACTTGTGTTTTCCGTAAATTGTATAATCACAATTTTTAATTTTTACATATCTCCTTGTTATTAAATTAATTTAAAAACCCTTTCTGATCACGTGTTAAGGAAATTTCTAAAAATATCCGTTAAACGAAGGGGATGATGGAAACAAATAGAAGATATCAACATCTAATAGATCTCCGTGGCCATGGATAAGAACAAGGCCCACCAAAATCCATTATTGAGGCAGTGATGGTCTCATCGTGATTTTTTTCAATAAATAAATAAAAACTAATAGTAGAACGATCCATTTATAAACGGAATGAATAAGGATTTATTCCCCCTTTCGAAGGTTGTAATGCGATGATAGTTGGCCAAAAAAATAAATAAATACAGGCTTTTCTAAAAAAAATAATAATATATTTGATTGAATTTATCATATGTTGCAACTTAAGTGAAATTAAATACAATGTTGATGATAAAAAAAAAAAAAAAAGATGACAAAAATTCTTATCACATAGCAAACACGTCTCTTAGGCATAAATGGATGGTAGCTCATATTAAAATCTTTAAGTAATAGAATTCTAGTAGTGAAAATCCTATGCAGGAATGGTAAAAATATAAACAAATAAAAACTATTGAAAAAGTAGATCAAGGAATAATGTCATCACGTTTTTTATCCATAAACAGAGGATAGCTACAAATATACTCCGTTTGGTTCATCTATCATTTGCATTTTATTATTATCTACTTAAATTTTTGTGTTTAACAAAAATAAGACATAAAAAAGGTGAATATATATTTTTCTAAAAATGCCAATTAAAATAATTATTTTCAATGCATAAAATATATTCTTTCAAAACTTTTCTTTTAAAAGTACATAAATTTTTACTTTTCAATTTCGATACTCTAATCACTATTTTTATTATAATTATGAAATAAAAATAATTAAGATAAAGATAAAATAGTTTTCTAAATATCAAATTTTAAACAAATAAAGATTAAATATATATCAGATGCAAATAAAAAAAAAATCCAAACAGGCCTTAAATAAAGATATGCTGATAAACTAATAGTCGTATAGCTGGTGTAATGGCAATCAGCCAAAATATTATGGTCGTCTTCCCGTTGGTTTTGTAAGGAATATAAACCTTGGAGGCTAAAGTGTTAGCATTAATTACATGGTTAATACGTACCAGCGATGCCCGCACTAGAATCCTTTTTTAAGAAAAAGCCAATTTATATTTTTATATAACAAAATAATTATTTTATTGAAATACGCTAATATGTTATATATACTTTTTCTTATCCACTTATCCTTTCATAAAGTAGATAATGGAAAGATGTAGGAGTGAGTTATGAAGCAATTCTAACTAGACCTAAGTACAAATCGAGTCTAAACAATGACTTGGCCCAAAACGCCTCAATGGGTCCAAGACCTAACAAGAACTTGGGTGTACGGGTTGGGGTTAATAAGTCTAAATTGAGTCAACCTTTCAAACTTTAGGATACGACGATTTAAGAATTGCCAATTTAAAAAGAAAAACAAAATGTTAAAAAAAAAAAAGAAAAGAAGATTAAAAAATAGGAAGCATAAAATAAATTTAATATTAACAAATAAATAATAATAAAATATTAACTAATTCAATGTGAATAGGAAAAATCATTTCTCATTCACAAGATTTAATGCATTACTATTTATAATAAAGTAACAAATGTAATTTCAAAAGTTTGTCCGATTTGATATATGTAGATTTTTACTAGAAAAACTAATTTGATTTTTAGTAATATAGAACTAACTTTTGTTTTTCTAACTTATTTTCAACATTTATATCTATTATCCCACATTGTTAATATGACAATCAAGTTAAATATAGCTGTATATAAATAAAGTGTATATTCCTAATAACTATTTTGTAAAATAAGTTAAAGATAACATTTCTTTTAGGCTCATAAATTTTATTTAAAATCTAAATTATTTTATTTTTTTATTTTTGAAAAGAAGGCCGATTTAAGATTCCTAAAATCACCAATTAAACCAATCAATCTAAGGAACCGATCCATGAATCAATCCTATGGGTAAGGTCCATATTTATTTATTTAATTTATTTAATGCAATGTATGAGATTATGTTGATGCAGTCAGAGAATTTAATATTACTTAATGTAACCATCTAATATGAATATTACTCTTGATATAATTGGAGATTTTAAAAACTAGTTGTTGCAAACTAACCGTTATAAACTAGGCATTGCAAACTAGCTGTTGGAAAAGTTCGTAATATATCTGATAAGGTAGAACTTTAAGTTACACTCTCACATTTCTCATTTCTATTCACATATGCAATATTCTTTATGATCATTAAATTGTTATGACAACAAGTAACTCAAGTAGCTTAAGCAAGTCAAGCACATCTAGAAGCTGCAATTTCAAGCAAAACAAAAGTAAGAAGGCTATTAAAAAATTTATTTTATCGAAGCTAAATATTTCCTAAAGCGATATAATTGGGTGCATGCATGATATACTATCACAGATATTTGGGAGTTTTTCAATTGGAAGACATAAGAAAAAGTACATAAGTAGAGGTCATGTAGAGGGTCACAATTGTCCATACAAGGACTATATCTTAGACAACTTAGTACCTACAGATTGTAAGCCTCGTAATTAGGTGTTCGGGGTTCGATCTATAAAGTTTAGAATGATCGAGTAAATTGTTTAATCAAGCCCGAATTTTATGGTGAAATTAGGAATACTATTAAAAATGATCTCATGAATTTTGATTTAGGAAAATAAATAATAAAATAATTAATTATTATAATATTGAATTATATGTATATGACTCATTATTTATTGGAAAAGTGTAAAACAAGTTCCTATAACTAGCAAATTGATAGAGATAAATTATATGAACACTAAAAAATATAAAATAATATACATAATGTTTAGGAGTATTTATTTGTACCACATAGTTATTTATGTGTAGGTAAAAATACGAAAAATTACTTAAAATACTCGAAATATGTTAAAAGAATACTAAATAATTAAAGAAAATTCATAAATAATTAAATAAAAATCAAGAAAATATATGGAAAAATGAAGAGAATTCCAAAAATGAGGCATAGCATGTTGGGAATTGAAGAAAGAAAATCAACCAAATAGAAAGTGAAATTAGAAGAGAATAAGGGACACTTGGCTCTCTAAAAATCAAAGCAAGTCCTAAACTCATCTATAAATTTAGAAATTATTCAACACAATTCGTTTTAGTTAGTTGTGAATTACTAAAAAATTAAGAAGAGAGGAAAAACCAAATTTACAAAAAATTAGAAAATTAATATGTAAATAGGGTTATAAAGGCAAACTATGACCGATGACGACCACTACCAAACGGTGGTGGCAACGTCCAAGCTAGTCGACAAGACCATGGTGGCTGAAGCTACCAACATTGGTGAGTCCGATTTTTTCCTCAGATTTTGCTTTATTTATTAAAAATATTAAATAATTATGAAATTTATTATTTTGAGATATTTTTATATCTAGTTTTTAGGAAAAATATTATTTTAATAAAATTAGGTCTCGTGATATATAGTAGTTAAGAAACCCTTAAACTCGAGTTTATTTTTGATTTAAAAATAAATAACTTTAATAGTATAGTTTTGAACTTAAAATTTTTGTATAGGCTATTTAAAGTATTTAAAATAGTGTTATGAAGAGATTTTTCAAAAATTTTAAATAATTTTTAAACCTTAAAATCATGCATAAAAGACAATATTTGGGCTTAAATTTGTAAGTTAATGTTAATTTGGTAAAAAATTCTGATTTAGTAATAGTTGGGTATTCTGGGATGTTAATTATTGATGTAGTATGATATTTGTAACATTTAGGGTGTTAATATAATTATTAGGTATATTATAAAGTATATATATAATAGGTAAAATGGTATATTTCAAGTTAATTTTTGTGATTTAGGGTAATTCGGTATAAATTTTGATTTAGGATATAATTAGATATTTTGATATGTTATTAGATAATAAAGGATGATTTATGTAGAGTTAGAATTGTTAGGTAGATGATATAAGTGTATAATGTGTAATAATACATAATATGTATATATAGAAATTAAATGGATAAAAAATATTAGGTAAAAATTAATTGTATCATAATATTAGGAATATGATATACATTTGATTTGGAATGTGAATTTAGATAATTATATAAAAAAATATAAATTATTCTTACATTGGTAACAAGTTTGGTAGTTAAATTAGGAATATAATATATCGCATTAACTAAAATACTGGTTGAGAGCTAAATACGAGATTTAAGATACCTAAGTGTAATATGACTAATTTCACATATTGGTTCGGAATGAGTTTCTAGGGTTTAGGTATAAAATTTGTAATTGGAAACTAAATTAGAACCTAATTTAGAAACCGAATGAGAACTTAGCCTAAATTAAGAATAGAGAAAATTGCATAAATCCTCCCTAAACTTTGACTCTGGTGCGAATTGCTCCCCTAAACTTTTAAAGTGTGATTTTTTATCTCTAAACTTTTATAAATTAGCAAACAATCCTTTAAGTTAAGAATAACTCCTTAAAATTTGATTTTTTTTTATGGAAATACCTCCTAAAATTGAATAGCATATAGTTTAGGGGGTATTTACACATCGAAATCAAAGTTTAGGAGGTTTTTATATACCAAAATCAAAGTTTAAGGAGTGTTTATACACTAAAATTAAAGTTTAAGAGGGTTATCGGGGTTATTTGCCAATTTATGAAAGTTTAAGGGATCGAAAACCATATTTTGAAAGTTTAGGAAGGAAAATCTACACTAGAGTCAAAATTTAGGGGAGTTTTATACATTTTCCCCTTAAGAATAATTATAAAAGATCTAAAAACCTGAATAATTAGGTATAATAAAACCCTAAACTGATAATAATTTTTGAACAAAATCTATCTATAATAGTTATGTGGAAACTAAAACAACATTTGTATTATAGGGATTATCGGCGATGCTTTATGCGAGTTGTATGTTAAGCAAGTAAGCAGAAAGTCTAGGTAAGTTGGGATTGATACTTTATTGTATTTTGGAGTATTATTATATAATATTCAGAGGCTTGAGATTATACTTGATTGTGTTTGTTAGATAATTGACCGTACGCATGTCTGTGTGTGTGTATTTCTCAATTTGATTACATGATTCTAGTTTGACATTCTAGATTGAAAGTTATGTGATTTGTATGAAATGCTTGAACATCTTAAATTGGAGCTAATTAAATATATGACGAATAAGTCTAAAACGGACCTGCATAGCAACTTAATAGGGGAAATGTTTAGGGTTCTTCGGTCAAATATCAACTCCTTAGAAAGTGATAGCGTTGGATAACATGATGGGTCTTTTTATTGTTCGTAGTTGAACTAAGTGATAGGAGAAAAGGTTGTGGCCAGGGTGAAGTCAATGGTTCAAAAGTAGTTGTGGGAGGAGTGGTATCTCTGTTGTAGAAGCTTGGGTTTGGTCATGAGTTGTTGAAATGTATACTAAACTCCTCAACCGGAACTACAGTAGGTGTAATTTCCTTAATCTCACGATAGATTGGATAACGTCGTGCAATGATATTTGCTTGTATATGCATTGCATTTGACTAATTTGGTCGATAACCTTATTTGTGTTTGATGTATAGTTGTAAGTATTTATTCTAACTAATTGAGTTATTGGTTGCTTACATCCTTATAAATGTTATTGTAGGTACTAGTTAGGATGTAGCCTATATTTACCTTGAAGTTAGCAACTGCTAGATTATAGAGAGCAGATATATTTCTAAGGTCTTAGTTCCTATTTTATAATCTTCCATTTTTAAATAAAGTATTACTTAGGTAATATAGTACAATGAAATTTTGTAAACATTGATTGTAATATTTGAATCTTAATATATATATATATATATATATATATGTTCATACTTTCTTAGATAAATAATTTGTTTAATTTATAAAATGTTTATTTTAAAGCTGGTTAGTCGTGAACACCTTGAATAAATCAGAGCTAAGATAACAGATGTAAAGTCAGCTTTTATTCTAGAATGGTTTGTACGGTAGGACTGTTACGACTTTACCACTTCAGAACGTCACATAGATGAGCAATTTCGTTGAAGATTTTGAATGAGAAAGGTCATATTCCTTCGCAGTTTTCAAACACTTCAAGATTACTCTCCATATTTTAGATAAAAAAGGACCATTGCTAGTCATCTTAGTCTTTCATTAGTATAGAAATGCATCGCTTCTATTTAGATGGTGGTATATGGAGTAACAAGTGATGCTTTAGATGATACTTGTGAATGGCTGCAAACACGATATTACAGTGTGTTAAGAAACTTGTTGGAATTGTTATTGTATGCTTTAATGATGAGTACTTACGCAGGTCTAATTAGCCCGATATTGAATGCTTACTTCATATAATTGAGCAATGTGGATTTCCTAATATGTTAAGAAGTATATATTATATACATTAGGAGTAGAGAAACTGTACAACTGCATGGCAAGACATATATACTCAAGGGGATCATGGTTCTCCAATAATCATGCTTGAAGTTGTTACTTTATGACACTTGGATATGGCATTTATATATATATATTTTGTGTCCTAGGCTTTAATAACGATATTAATGCGTTGGATTGCTCACCCATATTTGATGACGTTTTGGAAGGGCATGCCACATTGGTCGACTATATTGTAAATGGTAGAAATTATGATACTAAATATTATCTTATAGATAATATATATCTGGAGTGGTTAATATTTGTCAAATCTATGCTGTATTCGTATAGTCCAAAAGAGCAATTATTTACTAAGCGACAAGAAAGATATTAGAAAGATGTTGAATTAGCTTTTGAAGTTCTACAAGCTCAATTTGCTATAATTCGTAGCCCTTTATGTATGTGGGATTAAGAGGTTATAAGCCAAATTATAAGAGCATGCATAATATTACATAATATGATCGTTGAAGATAAATGGAATAGCTATAATTTTGGTTTTCAGGTTCTTGATCATGAGTTGGGAGGTAGTACTGATCCTGCACCACATGTTTTTCAAAATCGTATTATGAAGTATGCAACTTACATTTAAAACAACATTTGGCTTTATGATAAGGTTAAACATCATCTATTACGGTTTGATCTAATTGATTATGTACAATAGCGATTTGGACCTATTGCAAAATAATAAATAAGTAGGAAATGATGATTTTCATATTATGTGCTTTCTTATTGGTTTCCAACTTCATCACCCACCCTACACCACCTCCTTACACATCATCCTACCACCAACCCACACCCCCCCCCCCCCCCCTCCCTATATGTTGCTATGTTATCCAACTTGTGTGGTTTCAGTTTAGTTATTGTCGATATTTTTTCAACTCGTGCGAGTCTAAATTTATTTGTTGTTAATAATAAATGTAACTTTATTTGCTATAATCAATTGTCATTGAAAAATTAATGTAATTTATTTGTCCATTGATGTGCTTTCAATTTAGTAAACTTTTTCCTCCATAATAAAAGAACTGTTTTTTATTTTTATTTTTTTCCTTAACGATATAATTTACTAAACTTTAATATCTTCTCTATGATGATATGGATTATTTTCATCTTAAAAAATTCATGTAGAATTTTTACATCACATTGATCTTTTGAGGCAATATACATGTTTAGACAACAATTCTTTTTATTTTAAATTATTAAGATATTTTTTTTCTTTTACATAATAATAAACTATAAATATAAGATGAAATATTAATGGAAGAACTTTACATAATTTAATATTTATCCTAAACATGTTTTATGTATTGTTAGAAAAGCAGTGATAATATGGGGCTTGTAAAAGAATAATATTTATGTATTATTTCCTTGTAACAATAGAATTTTTTTTTTTTATTTCTTTCCTTGTAGATATAATTTACTAAACTCTAACATTTCCTCTACGACGACATGTATTATTTTCATCCTAAAAAATTCTTGTAAATTTTTACGTTTCACGTTGATCTATGGATGCAGTATATATGCAGAGACAATAATTCTTTTTATTTTAAATTATTAAGATTCTTTTTTTGTTTTTACGTAATTATAAATTATAAATACAATACAAAATATTAATGGAGGAATTTTATATAATTTAATTTTTATCTTAAACATATTTTATATATTGTTTGAAAAATAGTAATAATACTAGCACGTAAAAGAATAAAAAAATTTCAAAAGTCTTTTACAAAGTAAAGAATTATTTAAAAGAATTAATTGTTTAGAATATTAATATAACAAGTTAAATATTTTTTCTAAGTAACTCTTTATAAATACATCCCAACTGGATTAAATCATGTAGCACGAGTTAATTTCATGCGGTCACCAGATACTCATACTCATACTATAGGGTAGCTGTTTAGTTTTTTCGCAGTAAATCACGTAGCACGAGTTAAGCACGTCCAGCGGCAAGTAGCAATTCCAAAATACACAAACATTATTGGCTTAAAACATCAAAAGTAGAGCAATATGACTTGCAAAGCATAATAGAAGTAAAATAGTCCGACACTGGTTACTTCTTTTCCTATAATCGCGCTGCTTGAACTAAACATAACCACCTATGTCATAATGTCTTCTTTTTCGTCCCCGGACAAGAGTCATCGTGTTACATCCCACTCTATAGTTTCACAAACCCCATCCAGAGTGAAGACCCAAAAGTCAAAAAGTTACTGATAATAATTCCATTTTCCAACAGAAAGGGGTATTCAAATTTCAATGAATTAACTATTGAAGCAAGAAGAAAGGAAACAAAAAATTAACAATTTTAATAAAATAAAAACATCCCGATGTATCGGACTCTTGTTAAAGCGTGAGAAGAATTTCTTTTTTCCTTTTTCAAATGCATACTTTTCATAAAATATAAAACTGGGTAATTGTATATATATCTTCTTAAAGCATATGCATCGCTTATTTCATGAGCGAATTCCAAGAACATGAAGGAACTAGAACTTACCATGATCCTTGAGCGATTGCACCTTGTTCCTTGCTAAAAGAACGTCCGTTGTAGCAACTTTGTTCCTCTATCTTTTTATTTTTTCTTTATGTTTTAATTAGTAGATGATGTATTATTAGTACCTACAAAAACTTTTAAAAAATATTAAGAAACTCTTATAAGGAATTAAAGAATAAAATAATGATTTCGTTAACAAAAAAGAGAAGGTTTTTTAAAATGTTAATTTGACACCTAAGATCGAAAATGGTTCTTAAGAAATGCAAATGCTCTTATATTATCATTTTACTCTCAATTTTATACATTTTATAATTTTAAGTATTTTGTATTATTTTATCTAAGTACAAAATTATAATATAAGATATTAAAACATTAAGGATCAAAGCGCTTATTTCTTAAAGATAAAGGAATCGAGTGCAGACAATGCACTTTTAAATTAAATACCGAATTTTTTCTTTTTCTTTTCTTTTAATTAATTAATGCGTAAAAGATACTCCAGAATTCGCGATAAAAAACCGTAAAAGATGCCATTGCAGCCGGAGAAAATAGGAACTGGATACCGAAAAGCAATAATAGAAAATCTAGGAAGTTACGGCAGTGAATGTAGTTGTCGGCCGAGAAACATTCAGGTCCACTACAAGATTGTCTTATAGGTCCATATAAGTCCACTAGGAGATTTTTTGGATTTTGAAAGAAAAAAGAACCACCGACAAAATTTCATGCAATCAACAGCTAATCACTAGCTCGGGCTTTAGCTTAATTTCATTTAGGGCTGCGCTAATCTTGAATCATGAAAGCATTAAACAATAGCCCAGTGTACTTAGACGAGGATTTGTCAAAGAGTCTTATAATCAGATAGTCAATGGTATTTTGGAATATAGTAGACAGCCTTTTTAGTATATGTTTAGAGTAAATAACACGTTTCTCTTTCTAATACTATCCAAGTTATATCGATCTCTTGAATTTTTAATATATTGCATTATCGATCTTATAATTAGCTAAATAATACTACTTGAAATATAGTAGATGAGTTCCTTTAATGTGTTTAGCATAAATAACACGAATATCTTCTTAAAACTTTCCAAATTATATTAATCTCCTAAATTTTTAATATATTGTATTTATAATTGGGAAACAAGCTGATGGGCTCTTATGAATATTTGACCTACTCAAATTCGATCTTTTGCTAATAAGATAATACCCTATAAAGTTTAGCAATAGAAAAAATATTAAAAACTTATAAAGTTTTGGATAGAGTTTCAAGATAAAGTTAATATATGATAGTAAACCAAAATCTATTAAGTCACATATTTTATTTTACATTTATATAAACATGCAATTCAAATATTATTATTATTAAACGTATTATTTATTTTGACAATAAATGATGTTATAAGTTAAGTTTCCATAGTTATGTTTTCTTTTTACTTAATTGAAAAATCATTAGAATATAAGTTATAAAATATTTTTGTGAAGCCACGTAAGTTAATTGGATGAGTTTTCTATAAGTTATTATTTTTCCATTAGTTTAACGGATAGGTTTCAAATATATGATGAGAAACTTATAAGATTTAAAACTAGTTTCATTATACCTAATAAGATATTAGAAGGTAGTACTTTTATAAAAATCCGTTCTAGATATATCAAGGTTGCAAACCTAATTTATACTACTTGCAATAAAATTATTCCTCGAATTCAGCGTCAAGTCAAATTTATGTTTTATGGTATAACTATAGATATTTTTTAAGCCGAATAATCACTGATATTGATTGGTGATAAAGTATTAACAAGTTAAAGAAAAAAAAAAAACCGAAATCAATGATGAATCAATTCTGCAAGTGTACGATTAAGTGAGAAAACTGATTAGTGATTGTGTTGGAGGTGAAACTTTTTAATCCATAGAGAAAAAGGTACAGTATTTTCCAACTTAAGAATGTTTAGGTATTCGCTGTTGTGATTGCGACATACCCACTAATTCAATAGGGCTACTGCTGTTCCTGTTACCGAGGGATGATCTTCCCTATGAATAGCCGATATGACACCAAGACTGAAAACGCTGCGTATGTTATTATGACTCTAGTTTTGTCGATCTTGGTACCTAGAGCAAAGCCTCACGTGGAACCTATTGCTGGTAACACCCATTATCCTTTTTTCCCCTACGATTGTTTGTTTGCTGATTTGGCCTTAAAACCTTGACAAAAAAACAAAAAACTTATAAACTTCAATTTTAGCTAAATATCCATAAAAGATAAAAGCTTCAAAGGATTTTTTTTCCCCCTTTTTTCCCTAAAGAAAGACTTTAATGATGTTTTTATTTGAGGAAATAAGCTTCTCATATACGTGGCATAAATCTGAATAACAAAGAAAGTAAATTTCTTAGAGGATTTAAACAAAAATGGTCTCCCACTTCCTCTTGGGTCCATTTTGCTAGTGCATCTGCCACCATATAGCTTTCTCTTGCCAGTTGCTGCAAACTCTACCTTTATTACTTGCAACCGTGATATTTCACTCTATAAGCAAAAATTATGTTTAGCATTTACATTTACAACTTCGTAAAGAATTCAATAATTAAATAGTCTTGAAACAATCTAAGTTTAATTCTACTCTTTCAATCCCCATTTAAAGGAAATTATCAATGGCCACCTCAAACTTCTAGTGTTACTTATCTATTTTTTTCTTTTTTAACGAAACCAAATAACTATCTACTTGCTTATCCTTAGTTATACCTTTAATCTTGATTATCGCAATCTAAACCAATATGCAACAATTTTATCAAATACTCGTATCATTCTTGAGCATACAAGACTTAAAAACCAACATATCCACATAATTAACATGATAAATCCATTAAATCTCTCGTTAATGAAGTCTCATAATAATGCCTTAGTTTAGCAATCAGAAAATAAGGAAATTTATCTAAAAGTTAACTAAAATTCAATTGGCCTAATAACTATCATCCAAAAACAAACAAAAAGGACTACTTCATCAAACTTAATAGTCTTGCTAATATGAATAGCCGTCAAATCTTCTTCACTGTAACTAATGATGTTCCCTACTCTAGAATATAGATCATACACAAGGTTTGTAGTTATTAAGATATTTGTAATCAATTGAAATGAAATTTCCAAATGGTTGACCGATAATGCCCAACTACAAAAAGACAAAGCCATATGTCAAACCATATGCATACTTAATATTACCAATGCAACACATGATTCATATAACATATCACAAAGTTAATTGACTAGTATTAAATGTGATGCATAATCTATAATCAATTGAAGCACTGCTTCTGGAATCACGTTTTGAAAATATGGACTCATTTATGTACCCACTTAAAAACATTTTCAATGCTATGGACTCGTCCCCCAAAGTCTCTCTCTCTTTCTTTCTCTCTCTCTCATTATTATGACCCTCAACAGATCCCTAGATTCAGGTTTCAATATATAATGGGTTCCTAGAGTCACAGTTTTTACAGTATAAGACGGGTCCTTTGAGTCATAATTTTAGAAGTACGAAGCAAGTCCTTAGAGTTATAGTTATTTTAATGGTTCCAAAGATTTTCCTAAAGGGTATTTTTTAAGTGCAATCAACAAATAGTTAATTGATATTCAAACATCATTATATTCTAAACCTTGTGTTAACAAACAAAAATGAATGTACTTGGTTTCTGCTTAAACTCTTCATGAGATCTCAATTAAGTTCTTAATCATAATATAACACAACTAGTATCCAATATATTATAGACCGCATGTCTTAGGTTTGTTTGTTTCTTCCACTTATTTATTAAAAAATCCTACTTAGGAGAAAAAGGACTTTTTAAGGATAGCCTAAGCGATTTCCAGTGATTGGGATTAATAGGCTTATTGAATGGTTTGGCGGCTATGTTTCTGTTGAGTTTCAGTTATCTTGGGTCGATTGGGCTAATACCTTATTGACTCTTCAATTAAGTTCTTCCCTTTCTTTCCTTTCGAAATTTGTGTTTTTCCTTTTATTTCAATCCTAAATCCAACTATCTTTGTTTTATAAGAGGAAGAATGTTAAAGTGTTTAGAGCATTGATTAAAAGAGTTTTGTTCAATTTTGTCACACAACGTCTTTTGAATCGCTATCAATTAGATTAATTGTTTGATCTAATGTAAAAAATGCTAAAAACCTCTTATTTTGTGATTTTTTTGGTCAACTAAGTTACAATTTTACAGAGTAGGAGATTTGAATCATGATCCACTCTAACGTAAGATCAATAGTGATGCCATTAAATTACAATAGCTTTAATTCTTATTTTGTGATTTACAATAAAAAACAAGGGACCTTTGCATTTGAATCTCGAATCCTAATTTTTTCCTTATGATCCTTACAATGAAAAGAGAGAGAATTTTAGTTAAACTCACTAATGAATTAATGAGTGAAAGGAAAATGAAATGACTAAGAATGAGATTATAGATTCACATCTAACACGTTTCTTGATGTTGGCTTAGAAAAAGGAAAGAGGAGTCCACATTGTAGCCATGAAGAGAGAGAGAGAGAGAGGAGTCGAGGGGGGTAGGGGAAGCGAGTAGGAGCGTTGGGAAATATCAATTTGGGAAGTAATATGCAAGAAAGGGAAGGTTTAGTCCTTACTCATAGAAGAGGGTTTAGAGACAAATATCATTATTACTGTTTTAAAAGTACTTTAGCATTTTTCGATTGAAGGCCTTATGATCCATAATTTTGTTACTTGCTTGTTAAATCAATAGGTTGGCTAATTTTACCAGGACTAGTCTATTTGGTTTTTCTTATGAATTAATCTTGTAAGACTTTTTTTTTTTTTTTTTTGGTTTCTTTTTTCTTTTTTGTTTTCTTTTTCTTTAACCTCTAAAGTATTTTCATTTACACTGAGAACGTATGTTGGTTGGTCTTAGCAAGTGCATCATAATCCTATCAGTGACGAATCTACTCGAATTGTTTACTTAGGTTTTGTTCTCATATTATTGGTGTAGTTTTTGAGTATTATTTATGTTTTACAAAAACGAACATGTCATATCTACGTCAATTTTGTCTATTTTAGTTTTAAAATATTTTACCTATATTCTTTTCTTGTCTTATTTCATAATCACAATGGAAGAAAGATCGAAAACGAGATTTTCTAGTGAAACGATCTGTGTTCATGTCAGCAGCCATCGCAAAAAAGATCCAATAGATTCGCGGCATATGAAAGTGTATTGGAACGTAATTATTAATTATATTTAGACAAATTATAATTAAGATAATAAATTTTTACGTAACTATTTACTATTAATTTATTTACTAGAATTCGATTAGTGGTTATATATCATATACACTTATATATAACATGTATTTCTTACTGAATTTTTTCTCTGAAAAATAAACATACTGAATATTTAATACGAAATAATAATCAATCTATTTGTTTTTCCTTCGTTTCCAAGACTTATTTTTCATTTCCCAAACAAAGCGGGATGATACAATGGCTGCCGTATCATTCGGAATTCGATTCACGAAAGTTTTATAATCAATATAATGCAGAACCGGCGCAAGTTTCTCTCTGATCACGAAAGTCCGAGTTTTCAAATAAAAAAAGCCATTCAAATTCTCCAGTCTCCACCAACCTGCCGGAGCCATTTATTCGTAATAGTTTTCAGGTCAGGTTCCTTGG
Organism: Lumnitzera littorea; assembly: GCA_024138015.1. NCBI lineage: Eukaryota > Viridiplantae > Streptophyta > Magnoliopsida > Myrtales > Combretaceae > Lumnitzera > Lumnitzera littorea. The sequence continues at coordinate 12,910,364 of JAMXBB010000002.1, forward strand.
TCAAGAGAAACTTTATTTAATTCCCTTTTGCGACTTCGCTTTACTTACCGTTTCATATAACTCCTTTGACACCCTGGTTGGACTGTTACGACCTTCGTCATCACTCTTCAATGCCAAGTCAAAACCAAGCCGGATATTGTATTTTATTTCCTACCAACCATCAAAGCAAATCTCACTTATCAGCTCATAAAACCTAAATAAATAAAAATAAATAAAAAACAGCGATGGGGATGGACAGTATCTCAGATAAAAACATGCTATGCTACGTTTCTTAATAAAAAATAAATAAATATTAATAAAATTTTAATATATAAATATTTGTACTTAGATTTCACTAATATTTATTTATTATTCACCAAAATATAAGTTATTATTATTGAATTTTTTTTTTCTCTATTAAGTTTAAAAACAAGAAAATTATTATACTTTTTCTAAAGATTAATTATATAGAATTTAAGATAGTAAGTATGTGAAAATTCATAATATTTTTTTTTATTTAATTTATTAACAATTTATCCCGAAGGATCCGCGATCATTTTCCAAAATACTTCTATAGCCATGCAACTTTTCACTTTCATGGTTACGGTTACGGGTCACCACTACGCTGCCACAACTTGTACAGTAGAATACCAATTAGAGTTCCAGAATTCACGCACCCAAAAAGCAAATAATGTAGACAAAAGAAATGAAAATTCCCCCTCAATCACATGTGCAACTCACATGCCTCAAATATCGACTAAAACGAGATTAAATGTTCACAAAATTTGATTTCAAAATATTTCAAAGAAAGGAAACTTCCCTTCTCTCCTCTGCAACCCCCCAAAACCTGGATTTCGGCAGTGCAGTGGGGGAGGATGGAGCTGCAACCTTACCAACAATGCCGCAGAAAACCGTTTCTGCGGCAATGGTGTTTGATTACTCTTCTCTGTGTCATCGTTCTTCCGTTTTCTGCAAGCGTACCGGCGCATGACTACGGCCGTGCTCTTGCAAAAAGTCTTATGTACTTCGAGGCGCAGCGCTCGGGGCGCTTACCATACAACCAGAGGGTGACATGGCGCGACCATTCAGGGCTCACCGACGGCCTAGAACAAGGAGTAAGTTTGAAAATGTACCTTGTACTTAATTGTTTTAACAAATTTTAGTAACTTTAGTGATCATTAATTGATAATGCAATTACGATGGTGTTTACTAGGTGGATTTGGTAGGAGGATACTATGATGCGGGTGACCATGTCAAATTCGGGTTACCAATGGCTTTTACAGTGACAATGTTGTCGTGGGGTGTGATTGAATATCGTGACCAAATCGAATTTTCTGGAGAATTAGAACATGCCCTTGAAGCAATTAAATGGGGTACAGATTATTTTATCAAAGCACACACTCATCCGAATGTTTTATGGGCAGAGGTAATACTAATTATACCATAGATTGCGCATTTATATTGAATTAATAAGTTTAGTTTAGTTGAGTCCTACATTTGAACAATTTATGTGAATTCGATTGGCATTTTAATTTTTATACAAAAGTTTATGTAGGTAGGGGATGGCGATACCGATCACTACTGTTGGCAACGTCCTGAAGACATGACGACATCGCGGAGGGCATATAAGGTTGATGAGAGGAATCCCGGGTCGGATCTTGCCGGAGAGACCGCGGCCGCCATGGCTGCTGCCTCCATCGTGTTCAGGCAATTTAACCCACATTACTCTCACCTGTTACTGCACCATGCCATGCAGGTAGTTTAAAGTACATTTATTTGGTGACCTTTCTCATTAGTTTGTGCTTAGAAGCATGTGGCTACTGTACGCATGCTGTCGGTGGTAATTGAGAAGAGAAAATACCTGGAGGAGAAACTTTACTTAAATTTAGTGTTGAAAGTTAATGTGTGGATGTAACATGAAATTTGAATAATTCAATGATATGAGAGGTGGTCAATCAATTCATAATCATGTTTCTTGCTCAAAATCTCTCTCTCTCTCTCCTTTTTTTTTTTTTAAGTTGCATAAAAAGTTTTGTTTTAATAATTGACCAAATGTTCAAATTCATGACGGATTTAGATGACTAATTATTTGACTATGACCTCAATTGCGAAAAACAGGTGATAATATTAAATGTGTTGAACTTAAAATTATTTTTGTGGCCTATTAGTAGAGAAATTTATTATTCTACTAAAGATTTTAGTCCACCTTAATTATAAAAATTAAAATGGAGCGAAGATTTTAATCGTGAGATGACTAATTGATGATTCGGTTGATGAAAGCTTAGAATAACTCCTTACTATTAAACATCTTGATTTTCTCATGTTATTTTCTTTTTATATAAGAAAATTAATGTATGTATTTTTTTTTTGGGTTTTGTAATTTGGTTTTAGCTGTTTGAATTTGGGGACAAGTATAGAGGAAAGTATGATGGTAGTGTGGGAGTGGTGAAGAACTATTATGCATCAGTGAGTGGGTACAAGGATGAGCTGTTGTGGGCAGCTTTGTGGTTGCACAGAGCCACCGACAAGGACGAATACTTGAACTATGTCATCGACAAGTCTCATTGTTTTGGAGGAATTGGCTGGGCCATGACTGAATTTAGCTGGGACGTTAAATATGCTGGTGTTCAAACAATGGCTTCAAAGGTAAATGTTTCCCATCTCAATTTTCTCTTGCATTATCACATTCTTTTTTTTTTAATAGAAAGTTGAAGACAATAAAGGGTCCAGCATATATTCACTAATTACTTATACATGATCCTGTTAACAACCCCCCTTAAGGCATTTGTTTGTAAAGGGTTCAAAAAGAAAATTTTCATATTATTTCGATATTAATTACATAATTTATGAAATAATACGTTTATGGAAATACAAAAAGTTCCTTTTATTTAGTTTTTTAGTGAGCATCCAGACACACCATTAACTTTTTCCACTACATATTTTTACTAGTTGTTTTCTTCTTTTGATGGTATGTCCATCAATTCATGAGATATAATCAGATTATCTATTTTATATATAATTGCTGTAATTCATATTTTCTCACTTGATCACAATCTGATACCACTGGTAATAGAAAATGAGAATAGTGGATACACCTTTATTAGTTATGATCTTAGATTAAAATGATTATAACAATTAAATATAAGAGATTTCTACAATCATACCGGATATAGTATAAAATAACCTTAATTGAGGACTTTTATATATCGATGCATGTAACAGTACACGTGAAAATTAACAGAGCAAACTTTTCTAATAGAGACAAAAAAAAAAAAAAAAGGATGTTTGATAATAGGAAAATTTTATTTAATGTTCCAATTATGAAACAATATTATTGGGTGAAGGAATTCAATAGGGAAAGCATTTAGAGTTTAAAATTTGTCGCCCACTAAATCTTTATAGGATTATGCTTTTTCCCTTTTCTTCAAACACAAAATAATACTACTATTGCTTTTAAATCTCACTTTCACTTTTTTCAGAGATTAGTGGAGTGAGAGATGGAGTGACCCTTAATTAACGTATCAAAAAAGGAGAGCGAAACAATAATAGATTATTATGTTTGAGGTATATCACCATGTGCTGGTTATTCTGCGGATGAAATTGAAATCTCGGAAGTATACTCCACAAGTTACTACTTTCCCGCATTTCTGTTTACATATGATTAACATTTTAATCACGTGGTTTTTTTTTTCTCCCTCCTTCTCTTCTTCGATAAACTTTGTTAACTTTTTAAATATGATTTTATATTTTCATAACTTTTAAATATGTTTGTAGATCTAATCCCTATAACATTTGGGGTTTTTAGCAACATATTAAATGTTGTTTGCATATTTTAAAAGTCATGAAAAGATAAAACGGTATCTTCCTTTACTAACAAATAGTTTAGACGATATATATACAGTTGTGATCTTTTTTAACATATGCTAGCATATATAATAATTGAGAAAAAGATCAATAAATAACTTTATTCGGCAATGGGTGGTGCCGTAAATGAGGAAAATAAGGAGGTTTATTCTGTATAAATATGCTTCATATGCTATTTCCTTTGTTAAATCAATCCTTTTGTGAACTTTTTGAAATTACTTTTGTTACCTGATAAAGAAATAGGGGGATCGATGTAATTTTAAAAGTTTTATAGGGTCATCTTTTTATGATTTAAACAAATAAATTATTTGCTCGTTGATCGGCATTTCCGGAGCTTTCCTAGTGGGCCCATTTAATTGGCCTTTTCGGAACTTTCTTAATGGGCCATTTTCCTGAGCATACGCACTTTATAGGGAACGGCCTAGGAAAATTTCTAGCTCTCTATGTATTGGCTATTGCCATTTTAAAGTTGTGTTGTAACAAGATGATAGTGGCACTTCAATTCTAAATGGAATAACAATACATAAATTATGACGGAAATTGATTGTTGGCGGGGGTTGGTTTTCAACATGCCCAACATGCAATATATATATATTTTTGACTACCATTACATCTGTTGTTGAGAAGAGGGAAGCGAGTTTAGTTATTTCTATTGAGAGATTGATATTAACATTCATAATCGATAGTTTCAAATTTTGAAAGTTTTAAATCTAATTTATCTCTTTACAGATAATTGTTTATAGTATTAAATTATAATAGTCTTGACATATGGATGATTAAGGTTTAGTATTCATTTTGGCTGGACTTATCAATCTTAAGATCCAATTTTTCTTGTTTGGATTCTCGTGTTTTCGTAAACATTCTTGTGTATTATATTGTATGTTTCAACACATAATCAATAGGGTTGGTAGGAAAAATACATAATAAATATGTAATTTTTAGTTTTTGCCCGTGACAATATGTAATTAGTTAGTATAATGATAATGGAATCAGTAGAATGATGAAAAGTTTGCCGATTTAGATCAAGAGCCCGGTATGTTTGACACTAAGAAGGTAAAACCTCTTTGAGGAAGGGGGTGGTCCTGAATATCATTTTGATTGAATAATGAAATAAAAAGACTTAAGTTTTTTCGTATTTTTTCATTTTGGAACCTAAATCTTTAAAAATAGGTTAAAATTGGTTTTCCGTTACTCTCCACTTTAATAGGTTTTCCATCACTCTCCACCATGAGTGATGTTAAAGTTGGGACCTGAAATAGGGGAAAATAACATAGATCTAAAACTACAAAACAATCGAAGGAGCTCATCCCTAGTTTCAAAACTTACATTTTTATCTTATATTTTTCATTTTAGGAACCGTGTTTTTATTTTCTTTTATCGTTTCAAGATCTAAAATTTAAAAAGCTAGCCGCTAAGGTAGACGTATTTCGGACTCATCTTGGAAACTTCGGTTCCAAAAGAAAGAGGTAGAGAAAATAGACGTCCTTCTAATTTCAAAAATTAATACTTGATAAATGGTTAATAACCATTGTAAAATAATATTTCTTTCAATCTCAATTTGGGCCAGTATACAAAATTAATAATTTCGATGAATTAATAAAATAATAATTTTTGAGAAGATATTTATATAAATTTATAGTCCTATCAATATTAAATTAATAGTTTTCTAGAATTACAAATATAATTAGGATAATTTAGTAAAATATGAATATATTGTTGTTTGTTTTTGCTTGAAATTTAATTTTAGGTGGATTCACTTCTAACTTTTTTCATTGTATTAAAAAACTTCTGTGTTATGCTCTTGAACTACAATAAAAAATTGTAAAAAGTTATTGCCACTGTAAGTGCTTCTTTTTGTGTGATTGGAGTACTATTTAAATTAATCAATTATTAATTTATCAATTAATTAATATCTATTTAAATTAATAAAATTTTATGATTTTAATATTATTAATTTATAAAGGTTTTATTGCATTCTTTTCCCGAATATCATTTATTATGATGTGGGTTTATATAGGATTGTTATGTTAATGGAGAGCTTTTATAATCTTTTATCTCATTATTTATTTATATATTTTTTAATTTAAATTACTGTATTTATAATTAATTTAATAGTTTAAATTGAAATTATTGGTGCTTTAAAAAATAAGACATCTTATCATCAAAGACGAGATGAACGCTCACCGACATCAGTGCACGTGCATAGTGCCCCTCGACCACTCAATTCAGAATATGGGTCCCATACATTTTGACGATTGAAAACGTGCTTCCGATTTCGGAGGCAACATCCCATCTACGGACAATGAACCTTTAGATTTTTGCAAAGAAAGATAAACTATAAAACCAAATATTCATTAAAAATGGCTAAATCAATAGATCTTAGTGGAGGTTTAGGGTTCTCACATGGCAAATTTTGTAAAGGTAATATCTTGATTATCGAATTTACAGCACGACGATTAAAATACGGTTTAATATTCTATTTCATTCTTTTGATAAATCTAGTGTATTAGACTATATCTGTACAGGTATTATACTAGATCACTCATAATTTATGGTACGATGATGTAAACAAATTCGGTTAACTTATGCATGTTTTATGTATTTTGGAATACTCTTAAGACAAAATTGGATGGATTATTCTGCAAGCAGTATGTGTTATGTATGGATTATACATGCTGAATCAATCTAGTTCCATTTTCTTACAGCTTCTGTTGGAAGACAAGTACAAGGATCACACACACATACTCGAAAAATACCGAGCAAAAGCGGAATTCTACCTCTGCTCATGCCTCAACAAGAATAATGGCAGCAATGTCGAACGAACGCCGGGCGGCTTACTCTTCATCAGGCAATGGAACAACATGCAATACGTATCCTCGGCAGCATTTCTACTCACATTGTACTCCGACGTACTCAAGAGCACAAACCGAAACCTCAACTGTCCTGAAGGAACATTAAGCCCTGAAGACATCCTCAGTTTTGCCAAATTTCAAGTGGACTACATTTTAGGGTCGAATCCAATGAACATAAGCTATTTGGTAGGTTATGGTTCGAAATATCCCACAAGGGTGCACCATAGAGGAGCCTCAATTGTTTCATATAGAGAGAACAAGGGCTTCATTGGATGCACACAAGGGTATGATAATTGGTATAATAGACAAGACCCTAACCCGAATGTCCTAACCGGGGCATTAGTCGGCGGACCCGATTGCCAGGATAATTTCATGGATCACAGGGGGAATTATGTGCAAACCGAGGCTTGCACATATAATACAGCACCTCTTGTAGGGGTTTTCGCGAAATTGTTGCGATTAGAGGAGGATCAAAAGTTTGATCAAGAGGGGATGATTGCTTCCTATAAGAAATGATGATATAGAGCGACTTAGTTGTTTAGATTTTGCTTTTCTTGATTGTGTGGCTGCACTAAGGTCCTGTAGCCCCGTCTATTCCGCATGGCATATATTTTAGTAATAATTATGTGGTACTTGATATAATTACCACCTTTTGTAATTTAATTTGATGTTATATGGGTGAATAAGAGTCTGTACCAACATATCCATTGAAATGATTACAGATATATTCCCTAAATTTTTCATCATAGAGGTGAATGAAGCACCTTAACTTCGATAGAGTGGCTTCATTTGTCTATAACTTATGAAAATATATAAAGAACCTTCAAATCATGGGTAATAAACTCAAAACTATTATTGAAATAACTATAAATAATAATAATTTTGAGCTTTCACAATGATTTAGAACGTTTGTATATTTTTAAAAGTTATAAATAAGTAAAGATTGAAATCATATTTAAAAATTTAGGAAATTTTTCTTAACTAAGTAATAGCTTAGAGGTTATTTTAGTGATTTACCCTTCTTTTTGTTATCGTAGATTAAGGATGAAGTGAGCATTAGTTTTAGTGTTGCATTTAACTGTAAAGAAAATGCAATTCACTAGTAGAACAAAGTTTGTTGGTACAGGCTTTGCAGATAGATTGACTGTTGGTATAAGCATCATTAGTGAAGAGTTTAGGATGTCTTGTGGCAATAATTTAGCAAACTGTTGGTATGTTATACATTTGTTGGTAAAATTATGGTTTTCTAAAATGATGTTGTAAATTATTGGTGGAGATTGTGGTTGTTCCAACAATAAAGCAAAACAATAGTACAGTGGACATACTTTAAAGGTATGTCCTTAGCATTTAGGACTTGAGTTCTCATATCACCCTCATGCCATCTTTAATATTGTGGATTTGCTTTGATACTATTTGTTCTAATGTACAGATAGGAAAACATAGCAATTTGCATTTCTAAACTCCATGCTATCATGTAAAAACAATGAATTCATTCCAATCCAAAGATAAACAAGAGAAAATTCCTAAATTTGGTAATTTAGTGGTATTAAACTGAATTGTATATTATAAAATAAGTATTATATAAAATAGTATAACTTGAGGTAAAAGATATCGGAAACATTTAAAAGTAATATATATGTATATATATATTATATAAAACAACCAAAATAATGGAATTCAATTAAACTTTGATGGTGTGGTCCATTGTTATGGAGTCTTGTTCAACTAGTAGTCTTGTAGTTGACTTATCAATCAACTAACATAGGTTGATAGCTTCTTAGGGTGACGTCGGCTAAATGGTCTTTCTCTTTCTTGTAGAAATTCAAAATTTGATGCTTCCAAAATAAAACCATTCAAATTACTTATCTTATCAATCTACATTCAGATCTCTCAAAAAATCTATTGATAAGAGATTTTGGACATGGGTCCCTTAGACCCATACCAAACTCTTGAGACCTTAGATTGACTTATTTAGGCTCAAAACCAACATCTTTTGCCTCTGACCAACCTATATGAGGAGCTTCCTCACTTAGATTAGAGATCACATAACTTTCGACCTATCATCAAGATGGTTATAATGGCCTTAGATTAGCTGGATAAGGCTCCAATACTTGGTCAAGAGTAAGATCCCACGTCGGCCAGTGTGATTCCACTTGCTAGACTAAGTGGACATGTCAACTTGTAATACATGCTCTTAAATTTGTGTTAATCCTTCCTTTAAATTGCCTAAATACTTTCATGGTAGCACATCTTGATTCCCTTATGTGCTTAGCCTATGTTAAGCTCTTTAGCTCTCTTATTTTTTCTTCTATAAACACTTGTTGACTTAAGTATTGGAGTAACTACATTAAACAACATCTTGAAACCTCTCATCATACTTTCTTTTGCAAGTCCATAACATACTTGTGCAAGGCCCATTCATACCAAACTCTACGGGAAGATTCCTACTGCTCATAGAATCAAATGCCAATCCTAAAATTGAAAACTAATCACCTATCGATTATTGCTTGACTACTTGTGCTATTGGCTATGTGATTTGAGTCAAATGGCGTCCTTGAAAGAATATTCTTGTTACATGATAAACCATATACATATATGAGAAATTCAACAAAGTATCTTGGTAACGTGAATACTTGCCTTTAGTCTAGATATGGCCTAGATGGCTTGCCCCTCTACAAGAAGTGAGTAGCTTAGTCTTAAATGCAACTGTTACCCAAGTAAAGAATTTATACTTGATTTTTCTGATGGGACTATCGCCATGGTTGACTTGTGCAATTGCTTAGCTTTTTGTCCTTAGATTTCTCTAGGAAATGGAAAACTGTAACAAGAATTGAATAATTATAGATTCCAGGCTTAAGGGGTTGAAAGGGCCATTGTGTACAATTAAGTGCATAAATCATGAGCTATAGCATTATCTATATTCATGATTAAATCTGTTACACACGATAGTAGAACTATCAAGCAATAAAAGAAATCAAACTTTACTTGCTCTATATGCTTTATATACAGACAAGTCCTTACCATCTCAAAGGAAAAATCTCTCTTCTCAAAACATGAGAGTCGAGAAGGACAAAGAAGCCTTGCAAAACCAACGAGGTTTATCTTTCTCCTCTTTGCTCAGGTGTTAAGCCTCCCTTTCCACAAGTCGGGCAGCTCTTAAGCCCGAATCCTTGGCAATCAAAGCATCTAATCCACAAAGGACATAAGGAGTTGACTTTTAGCAAAAGGTCGTGGAGAATAATTAATATAGCTAGAGGATATGCATAATAGGGGTAACAGAGAAGCTTACTTCCAACGTTCAAAGATGTTTCCATTCTTTCTATTCTTTCCCGTTCCCTGGTAAGCAGAACAATGAGTTCGAAAATTTTCACAGAGAAATGGAAACAATGAATATTCTAACTTCATATATGCACACAGTTACCGCAAGAAATGCTCAAGTTTATCTTCCAAAATGGAAAGAGTACTCACAAAAGAAGATTTAATATTTCAAATCGTTGCTATGGGCAATGGTTCTATGGTAAAAAAATTTTCATTGCTTCCATCGCAATTCCATCATCAATTTCCTGTAGGCTAACAAGAAGAAGAAGCTTATGAAACATGAGCCAAATTCAGTCTCTTTATTCTATTACCCATCATCATCTGCGGTTTAATAGGACAAACAACTAACTAACGTGTAAGCTTTGAGTAATGTGTAATAACATTTTATAATCTTTCTCAGTTTGTTTTCAAGACGAATTCAACATCCAAAATGGGAGATGATCCTTTTCTATGTTGTCCCTATTTATACATTTGAACTACATAGGAAGATCCAGTGGAGAACTTAAAATACCTCATAGAGCTGTTAAAAAAGCGTCAACCGATAGATGGATCCTGATGCCCTATAAGAAGTGCATGCAAATCTTTCTAAGAGGACACTCACCTAGTATTTTGGGTTCATTTGAACTGCAGGTTGACCTTCAATAGAATAAGTTGGTAGGTTCTGTAAGATATGAAAACGAGGAACAAGTGCTGTTTGTTTTCATTTATAGTGATTACATGCACAAATAGAGGCAATGAAAGCCTATATTACAAGCTTACAGTGCCGCTGAAGAGCAGCTAAGACAATTCGAGTTCTAAATTTAAAAAAAGAAAAGAACTTAGGTCCATCATATAGTCATGCTCTTAGATGATGTAATAAATTTAAATTGAAAGCAAATTTATTGAGACTTCCTTGTCATTTATACTCAACTGAAGACGATCCTCCAAAGTTAGTCCTGACCAGAGTCATGGGAAAAGCTATGTAGTAATGATTCTGTCTACGCTAGAATGAAGGATCAATACATATCATGAAAAGTATAAATGCAATTCATCATAAAATTCAATGGCGGATGTAAATATGGGGCAAAGAACTTCCCATAGTAGATAAGAGCCAGAACACATAGGACTAGAGGAGTCAATGAATGGAGGTTATACCTATTTATAGGTGCATCTTCCCTTATTTTCTAAACATATAGGATTTGGGGTCTATACATAGAAAAATATGGACCATACGTGGGTCCTACTTTCCTATATATCAAAATACTGATAGAAAATGCACTTATTTCTATATACAACCCGTTTTGCCTATTTTCTTTCTTTATTTATTTTTTTCCATGAATATCCAAAATAAGTTAAAGCGCAATATCAATTGAAATGTTTAGTAAACACTATTTTGTTGGTTGATTACCCACATGGAAAAGAAAGCAAGAATAACATTAGATGGGATACCTAATGGATACAAGTAGTAGGTAAGCCATCAATGCATACTCCCACCAATGTAGTTCCCCAAAGTTTGGATGGAGGTTAGCATTTCCCATGAAATGGACATTTGTAAGAAAAGTGTTGTTCATTATTTGTTTACAGTGATTATGTGCACAAGTCAAGCCTATATTACAAGCTCATAGTGCCGTTGAAGAGCTAATAAGACCAATTACAGTTCCAAATTGAAATAAGAAAAAAGGAAAAAGAAAACTTAGATCCATCAAAACTAAGTGGAAAGTAAAATTACTGAGGCTTCATTGTCACTCATGCTCAACTTAAAATGATTCTCCTTAATTATGGTCCTAGCTGGAGTCATGGGAAAAGCTATGTAGTAATGTTTCTATCTACAGTAGAATTAAGGATCACCACATAGCATGATGAGTATAAATGCAATTCATAACAAAATTCAATTCCAGATGTAATTCTGGCATAGGACTTCCACCATCAGATATGAGCTAAAACACAGAGAAGTATGTGAATGGAGGCTGTACGATGTATCTTCCATCATTTTCTTAACAAATACATTTTAGGGTTTATACATACGGATCAAGCATGGGTCTTATTTTCCTATATATCAAAATACTAGTAGAAGATTCACCTATTTTTCTACACAACCCATCTTACCTGTTTTTTCTTTTCCATAATGGATATCCAAAAGAAATTATAACATAATATCGATTGAAATGTCTAGTAGATACTAATTTGTCGGTTGAGTGCCTATAGGGAAAAGAAAGCAATAATAACATCAAATGAGAGACCAAAGAGATCCAAGGAGTTAAGCCATCAATGCACATTCCGCCAATGCATTTCTCTAACTGATAGCTGGGATGGAGGGTAGCATTCCCATGAAATGAACATTTGCAAGGAATAAGATTATATTATGTATCTTGCTTAGGTATGACACAAGCTCTTGGACAAACACACTTTTGTCAGTCTAGGTGTTTCGAAAGTGCTTAGTTACATCTTATTACCATATTTGATGGGTTCCATAAAATATAAGGAATTTGATTTCCTATTCTTTTCCCTAAGAACTAGGTGAAAGTGGAGGAGCGAATATCTGAGAGTGGGATTTTTTCAAATATCAATGAATACTGGAAGAAAAGAATTGAAATTTGAAAAGTTGCAAGTTTGAATATCACATTTTCTAACTAATGACTCTTATTTTAAATATATTTCATATGTTAACTTTATAGCATTTCTCTTTTTTTTTTTGTATTTTTTAAAAAATTGATAATTAATTAAGTAAAATTTTGATTTCAAGGTTTGAACATATTTTTGGATTGAAAATGAATAAAAGGAATCAAGTTTCACTCAATTCGAAATTCAAGTGAATGAGTTCTAGAGTTTTAAAGTTACATAAACTATGTCCCATGTTGTGTTTAGTAATGAAAAAAAAAATATTAATATATTATATAAGGATTTATGAAGGTTTTGGAAATGAATTTTTACATTCAAAACAAAAGAGACTTGAAGAGAAGAAGAAGAAAAAAACGAAAGTATCAACTAACTTCAAGATTGAAGAGATTTCTCATCAACAAAATAAGTTTTTCATATTTTACTTTTTGATTTTGTTGTAATTTTTTTTTTTAATTTTAACATGATAACTTAAAATTCTTATATTCAGGATTGTGGAACCTAAGGTTTTATATAACTATTTGATTTATAGATAATTTTCAATAAAGTTTCTATCTTTCTTGATTCAATTATGTATTTTTAATTGCTAATTGATATTTTTAAGATATTAATTTATAATATTATGTATAATGATTGAAAAATCACATGGATAATAAGATCTCGACATAATTGAAGAAAATTGTATGTGTCCTTAGAGATAAGATGCATGATTTTTTTAGAAAGTTATTATTTTTGTGTGAGAATTTATTATACATTAATACAATTATAAATTATATTACTAAGTAAAAAGATTTCGGTAAATAATTTAGGGTTAGAGTTAATATGTTTGAAAAAATTGTTAACTTCAATTGTGAATCTCTCCGAGTAAGGATAATAGAGGTGGAATTGAATAGATTTTTAACGTTCACATGTTAAACACTAAGGGAAACAATTCCAAAATATATTATTTGCCTTTTTAAAGTTGTTTCTTAATTTTATTGCTTTTTAATTACTTAGTCAAATTTTATAATTAGATTAGTTTATTAATTTTAGTATTTTTAATTTATTCAACTCACCATAATTTTCTGATTAGATAATAGCACTAAGACGAGTATTAATACTGAAAGTCTTTAAAGGATCAACTCGGATTTATATTCGCTATAGTAGAATTTGATAAGTATATTTGTCTCATATGCTAACTCATATATATACACCTTTTCCAAATTCTCATTAAAATAATAAGATCAGATTCTGCTGAATCGAGTTCCAAGAAATCAGCCTAACATGATCTTGTCCTAGCTCGTGTACATATACAATACGCAATCACATCTGAAATGCTTTGTAGAAAAGCCTGGTTCAAGAAAATTAAGTATAAAATGACTGCTGTATGAAAAGAAGACGGGCATTCAAGGTAATACGACTCTTCTTCCGATCATTATATGTCAAGGCAACTCTTAAGGACTAAAGCATGCAAATCCTAGCGATACTTTTGAGAGCAAATTGACACAGCTTTAACATAACAAAATCTTTTCTTTTATATAGCTAGTAGATAAGGAATAATCTAAGTGAATAAATTCGTTCGAAGTAATAAAAGAAACGGAATATAGATTAGAGGGGATAAATTTGAACACCTTACAGCCAGGGCACTCAATAGCACCTTTGCAACCACACGTTTGACAATTTTTGAAGATCTGCAAGAAAGAATCAACTCGGTAAATCATTCTACTAATCTACCTAAAACAAAGTTTTCATTTGGTGCTCTCGGTCAAGAGATGTTTGAATTGATCAAAGAGAGTATAAGTCATTCCAGATGTCTTTGTATTATGCCTACACACAGGTGACACAAGCAGCACAGGATTGCAACATTCACATCGAGACGATTGGAATTATATGAGTGTGAAAACCCAGACCATTTCAGTACCGGTAGCATGGGGAAGATGATAATATATTGCTTATGCTTGACCTTTTGTAACTTCAGCTTGAAAAGGTGAAGTGATGCATGGTAAAACTTGTAGCACATAAGGGATAGTTGTGAAAAGAATATAAATCTTAATTAGGCTAGCTGCTTAAGACTGCAAACCCATCAAACAATCTTCCTTTATTACATACAACATTAACAGAATGCGCACCAACAAATTTGCAAGGATATATCTTAGAACAGGTCCATCAGCATTCTCTATTAGAAGGTCTTAAGATGAATTGGTGCAAACAGGTTTAGCTGAAGATATATTAATTCTGTGGAGTACAAAGCTTGGAGTTTTAAATGCTGGAAACATAAAACATTTGCTGAACATCAAGCTAGTATCATTTGAGGATTGGTCATTTAAATTTGAAGCAACTGATAGTTTATGCCAATAATTGAGTCATGCAACATTACAAGGGTAATGTTGACATATAGGATGCTTTTGTTATGGAATACATGGTTCTTGCCCTTTTTAATGTTCGTCATAATATAATGTATAGCTACTCTGAAAGTCCTTTTTCTTCAACTTCCATCGAAGCATTTTTAACTTTACCAAAAATATTTTTTCGATGTATCGATATATTTCTATTACAAATCTGGAATATCTGTGGGAGAATGCACCCTAACATGAAATTCATTTCTTTCTTCGTTTTTTCATTTTTTTTTTTTCTCAATGCCAATACCATAATCATTTCCTCAAAAAACAAAAGATCACGATCATTTTTGCAAAGAGACATAGTAAAAGGCACATCCAGACGGAATGCATTTAGCAATACTAGTCTTGGTAACGAGTGCCCTGAGACACACTTCGCGCTTTCGAATGATAGTTATATGCTTCACAGAAAAGTATATAAAAGATTCTGAGAATAAATATCACGGAACATTCATTAGCAATTTCCTACTTATACGTACTACACTACAAATTCCTCCTCACATAATCCAAGCTGCAAAGATGAACTCTGATAACATTCTAATCATGGACATCTACGCATGAAACAAAATGGCAGTCATGTCGACATAATAATACTAAAAAGTGCGTCCTTCGAGAAGCAGAGAAGGCTTTCGCATTAAAAAGTGAGAAAAAGAAAGGAAATTAGTACTGAATTTACTGAAAATTCTCCAGGTTTTGCAGCAAAAGTTGTGGTGTTCCTGCCTCTGTTTGTGTGGGGGTCCCTTACGTGCATTTGTGGCTTTGGGCGTAGTTGAGTGGTGGATGAGTATGAGGTTAAGGGATGAGTAGCAGTAGCTACAATGGCCAAATGGGTACACGCAGCCATTGAGGATATTGACATCATCTGTTATTCTCGTGTGTTCTTCAGCACCGAGTGTTAAGAGTCTGTTATCCAACTTATATTCCTTCCTTTATTTATTGAAAAAACATTCTCCTGTATTACATGTAGGGTGTTATATAATATTATATATAGATATTAATAAAATCTTAATATATGCAGTGTAGAAAAAATAAGGGTGGTATTTGTTCTATTGTTCAATTTATAACAATATGAGATTAACTTAAACAAAAAATCATTAATATTTTAATTTAAATTTTACTAAAATTATCAAGTAGTTTCACTAATAAGATGGAGATTTATAAAGTATGTATATGCAAAACCAAAGCTTGGAGTATATTATATTATGTCTTTCATTTTAGAACGTTGGAAATTTAATTAAAGAAGAAAATAAAAACTTAAGAGTGTTACTCTTGTGACAGTACAGTTGAAACACAGTAGAAAACAAAATTAAATTATATATATTAGAAATTTTAGTCATGACTAAGTTCTCTAGTGAGGCTCAAACATGTGTACACACTTATTTATTAAACAGCTTCGTAATGAGTTTGTAAATGATTTAAATGTTAAACCTGAATTTGGACACTTTTATAAACAAGTCTAAACGGGCATGATTAATTTGTTAATTGTCTCAAATTTTACTTGTGTAAGTTTGTTTATAATTGTGTTGTGTCGTATTCGATTGAACTATAGATGTTGGAAACTTTAGTCTTAAACAAATTTATAGTTTAGACTCATACATGTGTATCGGACTTATTTATTAAACAAGATCGTAATGGATTTGTAAACACGTTTAAATGCCAAATCTAAACCTAAATACAGTTATAAACGGGTCTAAACAAGTTTAATTTATTTATTAATTGTTTTAAGTTGTACTTACAAAAATTTGTTTATAATTGTATTGTATCGTATCGAATTGTTGGGTGAAGTACCAAATTCCTAGCCTTAAGTTTGCTTATAATAATGATTATATTGTTTTATTGATTTTACTACAAAAGAAAAAAAATGGAATATATGCGTGATAAGATCCTAAAATATTTTATGTTAATAAATGACAAAAATATATATTTAAATATAAGTCCAATAGGTTATATTTACCATTTTCTTGTAGTTAACTATTTTTCTTACCCTTTTTTATGTGATGGAACAAGCATTTAATGGTCATATATAAGTTGAGTTAACACAATATTGCATTGAGCTTAAATTTAATCTCCACTCAAACTCAATTAAACTATTTTGTCTTGAAATGCCACTAATTTACTATAAGCTTATTGGCTTGTTTATGCTAGTTTCTAAAAAAATATTCTCCTTTCAATTATAATAATACTAATGCCCAACATGACAGTAACTTGAGTTTGATTAATACTTAAAATTGATTTAAACGCTAATATACTCATGAGATAATTGAGCTAAATTTCGTTAATTGCATGCTTGATCCAATAAGTTAATCAAATAGTTCAAGTCTAAACTTAATTTAATTGAAGTTTAATTGAAATTCAAGTAAATATCAAATAAAACTCGAATAACTTGTAAATAGATTTAGCTCATTTAAGGATTGGTAGGTATCGAGTGAGTAATGCATAAGGTTTTGCCCTTATCTTACTTTGTAAGACATGGGTTCCTAAATTTTAGAAACTAGAACTTGCTTTATATTACCTTGAAACCACTTTGAAACCTAAACCTTATAAAGCGTATGGAGTACAAATACTCTGTTAAATCTATAAATTTTGTCTTTTTTCTTATAAATTTCAAGTTTATAAGATATCAAAAAAATATTCTATATATGATACTACGAGTTCTTCATAGGTAAAACCTACTAAACTCGTAACAAAATCTAATGAAATCAATAAAAGTAATGTTTCTTTACTTTTATTATTTTAAATTTATGTGATTTTACTATTTTGTAAATGGGAATGAACAAGGGAAAAGAATAGAAAATGTACAAGTTGAGAGGAAGATAGGAAAAAAAATGAGGGAAAGAATGAAAAATGTAAAGTGAAAATAATGGTTATAGGTTTAATTGTTTAGGTTACTCTTTCTTTTCTCTTCACTAAAACCTACATTATGATATTTTCATTTATTATTCATTTAATATTATTTAATAATTTTTATACGATGGATATACAGTATCTTAAAATTTGTACCATTTATAACTTAAAGTGCATTGGTATAAGTTTTAGGGTAGGTATAAGGTAAAAAGACCTTATACTATTATCTTATCTTGTTGGAGTATATTTTGGAAAAATTTGTATCTAAAACCTACTTTATAAACTTTATTATTTACCTGAAACTTATTCGATCAAATAGGTTATGGATGTCTTTCCTATGCAATAAAGTTACTTGCTCACCACTAGGCTTATAACTTATTTAGCCCTTTCATCCGTGAAATTCCATAGTTTTGATATATATCCATCTTCTACACAAAATTTTGAGTTGCTTATCAATTATTTTGAATACTTTGTTTGCAAATCAATATACTAAGCATGAAATCATCCATAGTGGATTTAGTTACACCATGTCCCATGCAGGCATTATCCAATATCAAGTTGGGCTTTCCTTTTGAGTTAGATCCACTAGACAAGCCTTCTTTTTAGCCTACTCTCAAAATGGCCCATATTTCTTTCTTCCACGATCTGCCACTATATTATAAAATTAAAAAGAAGTAAATCTTCATCCCTTAATCCAATTTGTTTTATTTCCCATGAGCTTGTAGTGCTTAAGTAAAATCTTTTTTGGGTAGATTAAATTTTTTTTTTTAGGTGAATACGCAAGCAAAAACTTAGTTGTTTGAAGGGGTCGCCAAACTAAAACAAATTGGATTAAG